>VXAC01003605.1:575215-593614 GCA_013399225.1 Rhipidura dahli
GTGACCCAGGCGATATGGGCTGGCCGGGACCTCTCGCCCCAAGCAGGTGTCACAGCAGCGCTGCCCCGAGCTCGGCAGCTGCCCTCAGGGGTGCAGGCAGTGACTCTCTGAGCGTAGACGGCCCGAAGCACAAGAAAGGGCGGCGGGAGACTTCTGGCGGGGGGGGATAGAGGGTTTATTAGCCTCCGAAAAGAACCAGAAAAGTCCCCACGAAAGTCCCGCTCCAACACCCGGAACGCTGCCTTTTAAGGACCAGAAAAAATAGGGAGGAGACAACACTAACATCCAATGAAAGTACATGGGCAGGGCGGGACAAGAGAACAACATCCAATCATTGCTAACTAACAGTGATAGACTTAATAATTAACTAATGAACCGTCGAGTAACACAGAACCTTCTGGAAAGGGATGCTGGATATACATCTTTCTCTGCCCTCAGAGACACCCACAGGGTGGTACGCCTCTAACTCCTCCTCCTGGGCGTCCTCGGACCCCGTGTAACTGAGCCACTGGACGGCCAATGCCTGAATGACAGACGGAGCCCGAGTTTCCCTGGGGGGAGGCACTACCACACTCAGAGAGACAAATGAAGCCAATAAGGGAGCAATAAAGCTGAGAGTGATGCTCACAAGACTTATTCAAAAATCAACAATGGAACTGACTGGAAAGTTGAGAAGCTCCACTAAAATACACCCTGGCTTTACTAAATTGCTCCTGCCAGAGGATTTTTTTGTCTCTAAAGTTCAGAAGCATTCCCACTGGGGAAGAACAACAAATACCAGCTATTTAGTAGAAGTTGTCTGAGGCAATATGTACTTCCCAAATCTTTCTTAAAAATGTTCAGTCCTATCTGAAATGACAGCAAACATTGTCCAGCAGTAATATTTAATGCAGAGCCAGATCAGCAGAACGAGGCCAATTTGTACCAGATGAAGAGCCAATGCACAGAGGTGCCTGCTGGTGCTGGGCTGTGTCTCTGGCTGCACTGACTGAAAAACTCACACCCCAGCCCTCTGAGAGCTTTCCTGATAAAGGGATTGGGGATTTTTTTTGGACCAGTGGTGTCTCAGTGGCAGCAATTTCTCCAGCTGTATGAGATGGAGAATTCTAAGTCCCTGTCACTGCCTTGGCAATAAAGGCAAGTTGTGCAGAGCCTGGGAGCTGAGGGAACAGAGCCATTTCTGAAGGACATTATGTGGATTGTGTAGCTGTCTCCTGTATCAGGAGGCTGCTCTCCCTGTCTGAAGTGGTCCCACTCTCTCCTGTCCTCCAGTATTTTCCAGGCTGGCTGTGGGAGTACATCCGGTGATGCCCCTCAGCATTAGAGCAGCTGCCGAGCGAGTTCCAAGGCAGGATCACTCCAGTGGGAGAGCAAACCAGAACATTTCCCAGCCTTTCTCCCCCTCCTTGTTCAGCACCCACATCATCCTCACTCCAGACCAAAGGGCAGAATTTTTTGAAGCTTCTCGTTCAAGTCCTGGTAACATATAACTTGCAAGCATGCACTTTGACCCTCCCTGAGCTTGGAACGGTTCTCTCTGGCAACTGAGAGTATTTTTCCATCCTGTTGATGACTTAATTAAATAAATAAATCCTTGAGGCTGATATGGTTGCCTCGAGGTTTCATTCCTTGGCTGAATGCCCCTTCTCCTCCAAAGTACTGTCAAGTAGGGATAAGACAGTGAGGAAAAAAGAAGATTCTGGTCCCCATTACTGTTGTCATCCTGGCTAGTGGAAATCAGAGGCCTTAATTTGGAGCTATGTAGGAAAAAGAACTAGAATAGGACTAGGACTACCCAGAGGTAGTCAGGTTCAGTATGAAAATTCTCTTTAAAGTGAAGAACTGAAAATATTACCCTTTTATAAAAAAGACCTAACCTTTGCAAGATTAGTGGGAAGGATCTGCATGCTTCAAAGAGAAGCAAACATATTCAGTTCAGTCCTTTAGACAACAGCTCTCCAAAAGGGGAAACAACAACTGTTTGTTTTATACACATTGGTGCCACACAGGGTGTAATGCTGAATGTCAGCTCTTATCTGCCATGAAAAGGCACTACCACCATAAACACCTGAGTGGAACTGATCCCCTGCAATCCCACATCATCCCTGTGGTATACAGACCTTTCCTGGGTTGTTTATTTGCTCAGATGATATGCCCCTGAGCAGCATGTCAGAAATGTGAACACTGATTAAACCCCACAGCTGACCTAACCTATCGGAAAGAAATGTTCATGTATTAAGCCGAATAAATTCTGCCCAGTTATAACTGTGAAACCCAAATACTATTCGAAATAGGCCAAAGACAGAAACCCAGAGTCAAACTGTTTGCTCTCTCAGGAAGTCTAAGTCTAGAATTTTGCGATATAACATTAATAGTGCTGCTTCAACGTGCCTGAGAGCCAGTTCTGTGGGGTCAGAAAGATGTCACATGATTTCAGATAAAATGGGATTTATTTAATATGAACAATACATATTTTATTCCGCTGGTCTGAACTTGTTTTTGTTTGGGGGTTTTTGGACATTTTTGATTTTTTTTTTTCAAGAGCTCTTTCTGAAAAGGCAGAAAGAAGCTTTTCTGATGTATGTCAACTGTGAGACCAAGCATTCCTTCTTGGTTATTTATGAAAGACTTTCCTGGCTGACTCTTAGAGTCCTCCTTATCAGTTTAATCATAATTAGCTTATTATTGCTCACTGTACAGACTAGGAAATCAAACTCCAAGTACAACATGGTTTAAAAAGTTTGTTTTACAATTCTACTCTTGGCATCATCTCACTGTGTTTTCAGATGGCAGGGAAAAGTCCCTGGAACTCAACAATATTCAGAAAATTGTTTTGATTAGCAAAACTGTTATCCAGTCCTCTAGCTTGATCCCCAGATGATTAACTTAGAGATAAAGTTTAAGTCTTTAAATGTTCAGCAACTACAAGGTGTATAGTACAACCACCCCCAGAGGATTCAAGCATTTTAGAAACTATTTCCAAATGGGGCTCCATAGTTAACCCAGCTTAAAATTCAAGTCACTCCAACAGGTGGAAGCAGTTTTCTACTGCAGATCTCCTCCATCAGGTTGAGAAAGGAATTGTTTGAATCAGAAGCACCACAAAGAACAGTAAATGCCCCTGTTTAGTGTTCAAAACACTGACCTGAGCTGGTGTTTTTCATTGTGGCACTGTCCAGAAGGCAGTGGTATGTGCTACAGGAAAAAAAAATCAGCTTTAACCTGGTGCAGCAATGTTCCCTTACCCAGCTAATCCAGAGGACAGAAAATTAGATATTTGCTTTTTGGACATCCTACTCTTCTTTCATTAAATTCATGAGCTTAATCTGCCCTTCATTAAAATAGTTCAGGACAGCTTTTGGTGTATTCACCAAGTCTTCCCACCGAAGATTTTTGGGGGTGGCAATCAGGGGCATTGTTTACCAAATACACCAAGAGCTGCACTGGATATGCCCTGGGATGCTCCTGAGCCTCACTGGTTTGCAGAAGATGGGAAGCAGCTCAGTGTCTCAACCCCACTTTTACTTAAAACAAATGAACTCACTATTCCAGTATTTCATACTAAAGGATCAGTGAAATTCCAGCCTTAGTCTGAACCCACAGGCATACAGATGGTTAAAGTTATCTCTAAATGTTATTTTAACGTGGATTCTGTGTAGAAATTTTGATGGTAAAGAAAGAAATTTGGTAACTGACAAAAACTATGAAAATAATATAGAGTTATCAAATGTAACTATTTATGGCATGAAATATCTCCTCTGATATATCTTCTGTATTTCCAGCAGCGGTGTACATACATATTAAAAAGGAATTTACCTGAAAGCATGTGATTAGATAACCCATCTCATATTTAATGTTAATTTATGAGCATTAGGCAAGTTCTTATGAAGCCTTTTTAAACCAATTCATTGCCACAGAGATGATCATTTATATCAGTCCTTGTACTCAGGTAGTAAAATTCCATAATTCACTTCACTAGATAACTCTCCTAGTAGAAGCCTTTGCTAATGCTCAATATATTGTCATCAATACTAAGGAATACTATTATTTCTCACTAACAGCATTATTCATGATGAATGAAGATGCCCTGTACCTACCACTGGTACCATTGATGCTAAATAATCCTTTTTTTCTCTGAACACAAAGGCTCAAAGGAAGGCACGGATTCAGCAGTTCTGTGTTTTAGCCCCAGCTCTGCCACTCACGCTCCTCAGCGCCTCGGGCGGCTCTTTTAATACTCCAAATATTGGGGGAGGCTTTCAGCGACAAAGCAAACTTGACTTTGTTGCACCAAGAGCTTCCACCACTCTTTCCTGTTCTCTCTCACAACCTTTTGAAGGAAGCAGAGGAATAAGTCAGTGGGAAGACACCTGCACGTTGGAAGTTATGGGAATGCAAGACACACACATGGTGCTGGGTCTTCTGACACAGGGATTGCACTGGAAGAGTTACAGAGATACAGACAAAACCTTACAGTCCTGGTATCCACATAGTTACCAAGAGAGCAGAAATTCAGCCCAGTCCTGCCCTTGCTTTTGGGTGATATTTCCAGCAAACTGGTTCTTGTGAGTCTGACTGGGAAGTATGACTCATTTGATAAATAATTTCAAAGTTTCTAAAATACTGGAGATTGTGAAAGGGCAAAGTATTATTAGCATCACAAGAGGGGCTGAAATACAAAAAGCAGATTTGGATTTATGGCTTTCATTTCTTTGCCAAAGCTGGAGTCTGAGCGTTCAGTTCAGTTTAGTCTGCAGATAGGGACTTGCTCTGACATTTAGATTGGGTTTCTGTTTTCAGATTCCAAATCCATTCAAAGTTGTGGTCTCTGTAATATTTATTGCAAAAGTTCAGATTGGCTTTGCCCAGCGGCCCCACGATGCTGCTGTAGCACCGTGGCCAGCTGGCGCTCCAGTCCCACAGCCACAGCTGTGCTTTATACTCCTGTCCCCATGCTGGCTTGAAGAGCTCAACTGAACCCAGAAACTTCCAGGAACAAAGGAAAGAAAGACACCAGAATACAAATGTCGATGTGAGGTTCAAAATGGCATTTGGTAGAAGGACATCTAGCAATGCTGGCACTAAGAATATACTACAGACTTGTGGAGCCACACATCACTCCATGAAATACTCAATAAATACAGTATGACATGAAGTTATCTACCTTTCAGTATAGTCCTACAGGTTGGACAAATCTAATCTAACATTAGCAGTCTCTTGGGAAGAGTCTCTTTTTGAGTAGGAAAGAAACAGGAAATGCCCATTCCCTTTCCGGTATGGTGTGGCGCTCGATTCAGATGAGGTATCAATTAGCATTTTTCTTGATGAGTATTTGACAAACCATTATTTCAACTATTTCCACTGCCAGGTCTTTGGGAAAATTACACTCAGTGCCAAACAGTCTGTTAAAATCTTGCCTAACAAGTCTGCACGTTCCACACTTGAGAATTTAAGCAGATGCTTTATGTGGCTGAGAAAAAAGCTCACTCCCAGTGTCCACGGTGGAATTTCAGGTTGCTTTAATGGTGTCCAAATTCCTTCCCACCAGACACATTTCCTACCAAACTATGAATAAAATACATCTTCTGCTCAGGCATTAAAACACAGAGGAGAAAACACATCAGCTGTGATGTCTTAATGAGGAAGGCTGAGAGAGAAAAGGTATGACTTGAGGTCTACAAACACAAAAGCAATGATGCTTTTTCTGGCATGTGTCCTCTGTAGGTACATATTGTAGTGCCAGCTGACATACAGGAGTCAAGTTCAAAGATGTCAATATTGTATTATTCAAGGGATATTTGAAGTTGGAATGCAAATCATGCTAAATAAAATATTACAGTTGTCTGGTACTTAACACATTAGAAAATGAGCAACCTGATCCTATGGAAGACAAGGGTTACAAAGTGAGTTCAGAATTTGAAGCTGGGTAAATTCTGTTTGAGAAAATCTGTTACCCAAGTCCAAAAAATTCCAGATGACTATGGACAATCTCTAGGCCATTTTAGTCACGTGATAATTCAAATATGATAGGAGAAGTTATTTCATGGGATTCTGCCATTTGAGGTGGCAACCTTGTAAGAATACGTTTTGTGAGATATCAGGAGATGAAAACTGGGAAAGAAAACTTCATTTTTTGAATAGAAGTGAAGGATTAAAGCCTGGGACAAATTCCACCCAGTGACTGAAACTTCACTTTTCTTGTTATATCCACCAGGCCATTTCATTTCTAAAACAGAATAAAAGAAATCAAAATAAAATAGGAAAAATGAAGTAAAATAATGTTTGCTAATTACTAAGAACCTTCTAACTGAAGATGGAGGACAAGAGGTAGCTGGGGTTTACGCAGTTCTTTTCAAGCATTGGTCTCTAATATTCTTAAATTAAATAATGTTTTACTCAAAATTACATGTATATTTATAGATCTGTTTCCTCTGCAATGTCTGACAGTAGTTTCAGGTTGTGTTATGGAGTTCCTAGCTTGAGACAATAGCCTCAGATCAGGTAAAATCACTTCCCATGTGGCAGAGATGGCTGCAACATTGTCCTACTCTACCAACTCTCAAAATGGAAATATAGTCACCTGTTCCTCTTCTGAGCCCTTTGTGCTCTTTCTACCAGAGAGGAAGTGAGACTAAAAGCATCAATAAACTAGAATGAACACAGCCAGGTACATTTTAGACCCCTCAGACAGTGTGCCTCACCATATTGCTCTACAGTCATCCAGAGATGAGAAAGCATTATCAACAAGTTAGATGCTTCCTTGAATGGATATTTAAACTAGTCAGTCCTGACAAGCTCTCTCCTTGGCACACCTAGGATGTTTTTAGTTTCCAGCACCACAGGAAGAAACAGGCCAATGAACTGAGGATTCAGACACGAGTCCCAGCTCTGTGTGAAAGTCACTTCACCCTTTTGTCCCAGTTTTCCCATTTGCAAACTGTTATCAACACCTATGAATTATCTGTGGCCTGGGGAACCGGTGCAGTTGTCCCCAGGAGGTGTTGGGAAAGCCAACACTCCCTGCACAAGGTCAACTTTGAGAATGAAAAATCTCTCTTCCCGTATTGTCCTTTCCCACACTACTTCAACTTCAAAGGCAATTCCCTGAAAAGTTGGGTATTTTTGTGGTAGGACAGAGAGACAAGGGAAGTTCTTCTGAACTGCTCATTCTGGTGTTTCATGTCAACAAACCTCACCAAAAACCTAAATTCCTGTGAACTCTACCATTCCTTACCAAGGTGTAACTGACCAGTCTATAAGAGATCTTGAAGTTTTCATCTTAGAAAGGAGTTAGGCAGTTTCATCAGTTAAAAAAAAATATCTTCCTATCAGGTTTTATATATATATATAGAGCATCTTAGCGTTATACTGCACATACTCTACAGATCAGTGTTGTGTGTTTGTGTAAAACCCTGAATTACCGATTTTCATTTTCACAGCACGTATCAACTCTGGATACTTCCCACACTTCTCAAGCCCATTACCAGACAGGCACCAGTCAGTGGCATTATTGCAAAGGTCAGTTGTTTCCTTTTGCCATGATATACAACGGTGACATCCACACCAGAGCAGTTTGAGAACCACTGGTGGAGGACGCAGCCGGTGGTAAGCGCATGGAGGCACTGCTGGTCCAGATCCCCTGCACAAATTAACTCTGGCTCCCAGCTTTGCTAATGAATGTCTGCTACACCTTGCAGCTGGAGGTTTCTGCTGCAACAAATTCTGAAAGAATTTTTGAGGTAGAAGAGAAGGGACAGGCAGAGAGACCGGGAAAGCTGGGTTATTGCAAGCGACCATCATTTGGACGTTTGCTTTAAGAGTGAATTATATATGGTAATAGCTTCATTGTCACCAAATAGAATACAATTAATTTTATTTTTTAGTATGTTATCAGCAAGCAAACCACCAGTATTAGCTAGATACCATCTGGGAGTGACAGTTTCCTTATTACAAAATATGTAAAAATATGGACTCCCTTAAGGAATCTGTTGCACTACATCTGCTCCGATTTTTGTTATATGCTAATGGATTTTAACCCAGCATATGAAGCATGTAAAAAAAATAACAGAAAATTTTCAACTAAATTACTTTTTTCACATTTAAAGTGTCACAAAGACAGAGACAGACACATATGCAGCCTTGGCTACAGGGGACTGGGAAGAAACAAAGAAGTAAGGAAGAGGCATTTCTTACCTGCTGTTTTGCTACCCAAGCCTCTCTCTCAAGAGGAATTATAGCTGCCCACATAATTAAGGCCCCTTGGTATGTGAAGGAAGTATTGGGACTATACATAGCTAAATCTCCTATAAGCTTAGGTGATAACAAAAGATTGTGGCTGCTGAAGTACAATTATCTTCCTTATTTCCCACTGTTCATAATATTTTAAACAATCACAATGATTAAAATGGGCTATTACAATTAAGAGACTATTCTCCAGGGGAGAGGGTTGGATTTTCATGGTCTTCAGACATTTCCTTAACTTCGCTTGTGCTGATCAGATCTCAAGAATCAGCTGGAATGGCAGACTATGCAGTGAGGTAATGAGGAGCTGTCTAGATTACACTGAGAATATGGTAGATTAAAAATCCTCTCTGCTGAAATACTGGTGTCATCAGTTTTTGAGAGAATGACCCATTAGCAGAGCTTGAAATAAATGCAAACACAGGGCAGAGGAGGGCTGGGGTTTTTTTTCTGCCTTTTTTTTTTCCCTGTACAATTATGTAGTGCTGTAGCTTTAGGCTAACAGGATTTTTGCACTTGTAAAGCAGTTTGGTATGAATTGCTTTTCCATGGATCTGTGTCCCCAGGCCCTGCAATGTGAAATATTCCAGGCATTACTTTTTCATTAGCATCAACACAGGACATTTCTATGTATTAAGCACTAAAAAATATTTCATGATCTGTTTACACTTCATATTAATTAATTAGAGCTGGGAAGTTTTTGACTGCACATAAGCTTTTTGTCTAAGTTTTCCTTAAATAAAAGAAATGCACTGCCAGCTGTGAAGTCCCGGAGATTTTCCAGACTATTTGGAAAGACTATCTCTTCTCTTGCTTGTGTGTGTATAGCCATGCATATATAAATATGTAAAGACATATATGGCCACACACATATATGCTCACATATACAAGATATCATTATTTACAGGTGTAAAGAAATTAACAGTGAATTTCTAAATGCAATATTTTCTAGAAAAAATGCTGTGTGATTGCACAGTAAATGTGATCAACTTAAATTAATGTTCATAGGAGGGGAAAACTACCTTACACCTTTAAAAATCAGTAGTTACATGCTTTACACAAGCTTTCCGGTGTGATAAATTGAAAGAGCTTCAGAAATATAAATTAAGTTTCACAGCACACGGGAAAGCTGGATAGGTGTTCTTATACCCACTAATAAACCCAAAGGGTGGATTTAGGTGTAAAGAATCTGACTGAGTGACAGGGCCAGGAAAGAACTCAGGTGTCCCCAAGGTCTATCTTCACTTTTCTAACAACCAGATCACATTGCTTCCAGACAAAGAAAGAATTCCCTAATCAAGACAGATGTATAAATCAAAACAGAATACTCTCCCTTTTATCCTTGGTGGCCCAAGTTCCAGATTTGCAATTTCTAAAATTTCTATACTGCTAATCAGGGAAATATACAAATGAAAAAGCTATGGCCAGGTGATATGAATACTAACAATTTTTAAAATGGAAGAAAAAAATGGAAATGGGAAAGATATTCATGGATAATGCATGGGGTAGCTTTTAAAGACTAAATCTAAACTGAAATTCATTCCCAGATCTAACACTGTGGGTTGTATTTTGGTGCTTCCTATTGTTACATGACTTAGTACCTGCTGAGTCCACTCTTCCTCGAGCAGGTTAGACAGTTCCACCCAAATAAATCAATAAGTTTAGACACATGAGTGTCATAACAGGAAGCGATGGTTTATGGTGGATGTTTCTGGCTAGACATTACAGCTTGCCCCTCCTCGCCAAATGGGTGACTGCCGTCTCCCCGCGGAGAAAGTGCAGCTGGAATGACGACAAGGGATGGATTTCTGCTGGGCCCAGGCACAGCATCTGGGAACAACAGTGGGATTTACTGCCCTGGCTGGCAGGGAACACACAGCACTGCCTGGCTGACCCAAAGAATGAGCCTCAAGCCCCTGTGCTTTTGAAGAGGGATGGAGGAAAAAAGAGAGTGAGTAACTTGCCCTGTTAATGGTATAATGAAAGCAACCCTTCAGCGCCTCGCTCCCCTGTGCATTCAGAGGGAACAGACCCCTGTAGCATTCATTTCCATTTTCATGGAAACACTTTATAGTAAGTGGCAAAGTCGTCCTGCCTCCTTTGATACTTGCTGCAATAACAAATACTTGTGCTACATTTCACTGCATTAACAGTGCACCAAGCTGCTCTCAGCGAGCTCAAATGGACTTCAGCAGCTTGGGCAAGTGCTCAGATCAAAGTGATTGCTTTCTCTCTGGAGACAGGCTCACCCAAGAAAAGCCCACCTTTGGTATTTTATTTTGTTTCCTAATGTTTGGGACAAATTTCCCAGAGCAGCCAAAGAAAAAACTCATTCAACCTTTGAAAAGAAAGTGAGTCCTGATGGAGGCACTTGTCCTCACATCCCAGCCTCAGCCCCTTCAGCACTTAGATTTAGTCAAGATGTGCTCTCAGAAAACATGTGTGACTGCAGCAGCCCTTTTTCGACATATTTTCTGAGTCCAAACCAGTGTCACCCTTGATTTCTGTCTTGGCACAGTCAAGAACACCATAGTTTTCCTAATCAATAGTTGGTAGCACTGACTTTGTGGTGTGTTGATTTTGGATTTGAGCAGTCACTGTGGAGTGCTGGATGGAAACTGAGGGTTCTCCAGAGGCACAGTGTTAGAAAAGGCCAAGGGGGACTCTTTAATGACTCCCAGCGAATTCAGAGCCAGAGGATCATTCCTGTATATTCCTAATAAGATGTACAGGAACAGATTTAAGTGGCACTTAATGTTTCTCCACCTACAGTACTTGCTGTCACTAGGTGCTAAATAAAAACGACTTACAGCACAGCCCTAACCTTGTGAGCCAGCACAACTGAGCAGGGCTCACTCAGGGCCCCACAGTTCAGCTTCATGGAGATACAATTAAAATGCACAAGGCAGATGCTCAGTGAACTCTAGCTTTTAACATTTCACAAACAACCTGGATGCCTTTACTCCTGACCCCCAACAAAGATTTTTTTTTTTCCTCCTGATACTGGTATTTAAGATTAATAACTAGCTATTTGGTAAAGGGAAGTTTTGCCACTGTTACTTTTTAAAGCACTACTTTTCCAGACAGATTTCCTCCCCAGTAGTGCTGACTAAATGAGAGAGAAACATACACCAACTAAGGAGAAAAATTTTGGTCAACTTATGTCCAAAAAGGAGGGTAGTAAAAGAACTCTAGCCACTGCCCCCAAACTTCTGAGGTACCCATATTTGCTGCACTTCCTCCCCAAAACAGATGTCTCTTCATGCACAATTACATGGGGTAGCTCAGTTTTGGGCACTAATAATTCATGTGAGTTTATTGTCCAGAATCCCCATGAACAAGCTATGGCATCTAATGGTGGGGGAGGGAGAAGTGAGGAAATTTGGGATCTAAATATGCCTAACACTGAATCAAGTGAAAAATATGCCTAACACTGCCGAATCAAGTGAAAACAGGGTAAACATTACAGTCTAGGGAACATAAGAGGGCCAGAGATGCCCTTTAACAAGCAGATCTGGAATGCTAGCTGGGAAGAGAGCAGCATATTTCCCATGCTGTTTTGGCATTTGTGTAGACATGGTACTTGAGCTCGCCATTAACTTAGATTATACTTTTATTTCTAGTGTCAAAAATTCCGTTGTAGAGAGAAGAGGAACATTTTTTCATTGGCTTCTTTCCATGTGTTACTTTGTACTGAAAACTTAATCATTTCTTTCTCACCACGAAAATTTCATGTATCACTGAAACAACAGTGAGTATTCTGTGTAGTAGAGCAATCTGTGAGTAGGCAAAAACGGTTGATGAAGTCTATGTTCATTGTACAAGAGATCTAAAAAACCCTGGATGTCTGAATCCCAGGCTCCCAAACCAACTTACAAATTCTCTCTTTTCTCTTCTTGGTATTCATACACTTAATATCCAATCATCGCATCACTCACAATAGACAAGAACACTGCAATTCCAGCCTGGTACTGACCTCCAAGTGTTTTTAAGGAGACACTAGTGAAGGAACTACTCAAAAGGCAGGCCACAGCAGAGGAAGAGTGAGAGGTCTGTTTCACGTCAATGTTTCAAATTACCCCAAGGAAAGGAGCACATATTTTCGCTTCTGGGAAGCTGGCTTTGGCAAGTGGGCAAAACAGTGCAGGAGATCTGATATGATGTCAATACCAGATCAAAGAGGCTCATCAAGTCAGCTAGTGAGTGAGCTGGGAGCCCTGGGAATTGCCGCTGGATTCCCTCTTTGCAGATTCCTTAAACTTAGCAATACAACCAAGGGCTGCTCTTTTCCTTGTCCTTGCAAATTAACAGATTGCTATTGAAGATATTGTTTTAGATTTTCCCTACCTTTGATTGCTTTAAGAACTCAGCTTTCAGAGCACATTAGAAGCCCCCTGCAGCCTCACTTTCTACCTGTAGTCCCTGTAGTTCAGAGACTTTGTTTTCTTCTTCTGTTCCCTCCCTAGAGTTAGAGAACTGGTTAGCTAAGAACTATCAGTATTGATTCGAAGATTTAACATATAAACTTCAGCAACAGCAACAGACTGACAAGTTGGGCTTTAGAAATGCTAAGAGGCTTCTCTGTGCTTTTGAGAAAAGAGGTTGGAAAAAATAACTGAAGGACTCACGTCAGTAACGCATTTAAGAGCTCAGCAACCAACAGTTTAACTTCTATATTTTAACAGCTGAAATACTCGTGTCACTGTAGATTGAGACATAAAAGCAAATCATATTTCAGATGGAGCTAAATTAATTTATAAGACATACTGTCAAAGAAACTGCTTTACACAAGAAAAGCTTCACTCTAAGTTTGTTTTTGTTTGTTCAAAACCAAGCATACCTAGATGTCTTGATATTTAAAAGATATGGGGATACGATCTCATTTTGCTGTAGATCTATGGCATGAGATTTGTGCAGGATAATTCAAAACAAGTGTTCTCAAACTCTCTCCTGGCTGTGGATCACAGCTTCAGAGACTCTGAATGGATTGCTAATTGGTGCCTGACAGGCAATCATGTACAGCAGCCACTCCACAACTCCCCACTCAGAGAAAAATAGGTAAGTGCACTGTGTATACACAGCTCCCTTATGGTGTGGTTACAAATGAGAGAAGGAAAACAAGTTGTGCTCACAAGGAGCGCTCAGGACCACTAGAAAGTGCCAAAAGTACAGAGTGAGAGCCACTGAATACAGAATATTCATCTTAAAATGTCAAATTGATACACACTTAGAGTGACAACATCTGGGGGTGGCTTAGTGGGTGGGAAGGGTTTGTTAAGCTTTTGAGGACTCAAATGTCCAACAAACTCTTTCCATTCATTTCAACAGCCTCTGGGCAGGCTCTTCAGTGTTCCTCTATTCATACCATTATTCTCCATCTATATATCAGTGCAGGACACCTTCCCATTGCCCACCACGTTCAGGTGGCTTACAAAAATCACTGATGTTCCCATCAGTTGGCTTTCCTTCCTTCCAGCCCGTCTTTCTCCCACTCCAGCCTGCTCTTTATTTCTTCGTTTCCCATTCTGCTCTCCAAGTCTTACTGCAGGTCTGGTCTCCAGGGTCAGGCTCTGAGAGAGGTTCCCCCTGTCCCCTGCTTTTGCTCCCATTTTCATGCTGACTTCCAGCTTGTTTACCTCCCTTCTTTATCTGCTGCCCCAACGATTAAAGATTAACAGAGTTGACACAACAGAAAAGAGTGGTACAATAGGAAATGACAGGTGACCTTTTGCAGGGCTGCCCACCTGCCTTTGATACTAATACCCACCTTGCATATTTGATACTAATGAAACTTTGCCAAAAATAAAAAGGATGAAACAACAACATTAATTTGTTTAAATATTAAGTAATCCCATAGATATCCACATAGCTGCCCATAACTAAAATAAAGTCCCAATAGCTTCTCCAGGTTCAGTGAAATTATTCCATATTTACAGGCAGTAAAACCAACACCAGAGTCCTGAAGAGTGATCTGAGCTTACAAAACAAACAGGAATCTGAGTGTGCTGAGGGATCTACATGCAAACAATTGGGACCCTCAGGTGATTGCAAATTTTGGAGGTGAGCCAAGCCTGCCATTTATTTTCTGGTTTGTTTGTTTGTTTTCAAGCACAGGTGTTGTGTTTTGTTTTTTTTTTCTATTATGTTCTTTTTTTTTGTTTGTTTTTCCCCAGCAGAGGAATACACTATTCCTTTAAAAGCCTGTGTTATTTTAGTGCAAAAGGGTCTCTCTCCTCCACTCTGCGTCTCAGCCTTGAGGTTCACATTGCACTGATAGCACTAATCTCTGAAGAACCTTTTCAGGATCAATGATTATAGTACTGCTAGCCCCTTGTTTTTCAGACTTTTAAAAATAAAATAAAATAAAATAAAAATAGCCAGCACAATCAGGACACATTCCTTCTCATCTCTGTCTTTCTCATAATTTTCCATGGCAGAGTTCATGTCAAAAATGCTTGGTTTCCACCCTCCACCCAATTGTAAGCTCTTCAAAGGGAGAGAATAAAAGTTGGAGCCTGAATCCCAGAGCAAATGCTCCTGCAGCCATGCTCGAGCCAGCTTTTGAAGTCTTTCGGCTCACCTCTTGATGCCAGGCAGGCCCCTATTATTACCAATGTTGTTAGCCATTTCAGCTCCATTTCCAGGCCTACATGGACAAGAGAGCAAGGGAGGCCCTTTCATGTCAGGCTTTGCAAAGCTGCTTCAGTGTTTGAAGGATGAAAGTCACTCTTGTTTGTTCTTGCTGCGGTGCACAACATTTGGCTTAAAAAATAGAGGATGTTGCCTTTCTTGAAGTGGACTGTGCATTGCTGGACACAATCAAGGCTAATGGCAGTTCTGCAGTCAAGGGGTTCAGGGCTGATTTTTTTTTTTCTTTAAAGAATGTAAACAGCCAACTGTAGCGGCAGCGAGATATTTTTTAATTTAGAAAAGAAAAATACGTTTGTGCAGATAGCAGGGGAGAGGAATGGGGAGGAATCAGCCATTTCCTCGTGGCACATGTACAGATGAGAGATTATTTTAATGAGGTTCAAGTAATGAGAGCCCTTAATTCAGGGACGCTGAGAGGAAAAGCTTTTCCCCTGTCCTGGAAGCAGCCAAAACAAAGCTGAGTTATCCCAGATACAGAAATGGTCTGTGAATCCCACAGAGAGCCTCTGCCTGGCTTTGGTGCATGGCCTGGGATTGGTGTGATCCCTCTTGCGACCTTCCGAGGGGAGGTCAGCGGGGGAGGATTAAAACTTCCTCTCTTTGACGTTGTATCGACAGGTAGAGTTTTTCATCATGCCATCCTCTTTTTCAGGCTCATTATGACCTCTCTCAGTCCAGCAGTTTCCACCCACACTTGTGTTTTGAAGGCAACAAGGAAGGGGATGACAAGGGAGAGGGGCAGCAAAAAGAACCCCCCTGAAGCTGAACATCATTTTTTGGGGAATGAAAACCTGGCATTCTGTGGCGGACACCATCCTCCAGCAAAACTGCAGCAACAAGGTTGCTGAGATAAGAGAACCCCAAGCAAGCGAGCAACTAAATAAATAAGTACATGGAGAAAGGAAGTTTTTGTTTTGATTTCTTGTTAGTCATGATATTTCGCCTTTTATCCCAGCGAAGTTCCCATCCACCCCCTCGAAATCCGGTGCTATATATTCCCCAGAAACAACAACAATGCTCAGAAGTCTGAGAGCAGGGAACGGGCGGTCAAATGTACTTCTTGGTCCAGCTGTGTTTAGTTTTCAGATGCCCATGTGTTCCTTGTTAGGCTGTCTTCCAGCCCTCCTCTGCCTTCTTTTCTATTCTTCACAGGCCAAAACTATGAACCAATTACAGACCACAGAGTCAGCTATTTACCCCCTCCTGCCTTTACACAGCTATTTCCTGCCTGCTATCAGCAAAGTCAGACAAAGATGACAACAAACCCAAGGTTTTTACCATAAGTTGAACCATAAGCGGGGACCTGAAAACACCCTAAAGCTGTTATATTTTATGTAGGGGAAAATTTGAAAAGGATTATCTGAGGAAAGCAATCAGCTCCAGACTGAAATCTATCTTACTGGTGTTTATATGATAAAATAATTGCCATTTAGGCCTCTATCACACTTGGAATATGAATCATATGTCTGGAGGGCTCTCCTGCAGAGGTTTGGGGGCAGAGCTTCCTTCTTCACCATAGTAGCCTCTCTGGAGGTGCACATGGGTCTCCGGGCCAAAGAAAACAGTTGTGATTACAGAGTGATAGAGGCAGCCACATGCTGATTCAAAGACCTATAATCTTCTCCCCTTCACCCTCCCCCTCCCAAAAGCAACAAGTCTGTAAAACTCATTCACTTGCCAGAGGCTGTTTATTCTGTTTAATGGCCACCTATCACCCCTTCACTCATTCTTTTTAGATTTACTAGACAAGCACAAAGCAAATTAGTGCAAAATGCTTTCAGTCAAGTGTCAGGTGGAATCAGACTTGATGAATACTATACTGCTGGGCTTTATAACTGTAGGAACACATATACTGACAACATTGTCTCCTTCAATTAAAGCTATGCTGCCTGTTTGCTGAATCCCTTATAGAATCCTCCCCCTTTCCAAAAAAAAAAAGAGAAAGAAATAGTCAAATGTATAACTTTCTAATATCCTATTTTAATAAAGACATTTTGACCCACACCATGATGGCGCAAATGGAGGAATCTCAATGCTAGAATTTTTTATGATGTGTTTCAAAAACCTGTTCTTCAAAGGAAATATTGCAGTGACACAGTGATCTGCAGCAAAGTGTGGATATGTTCAGAAATAGCACCGTGTCGGAGCCTTGTAATGTAATATTTATAGTAGAAATCTCACTAACTTACCATAGAAATGAGTCTCCATTGTTGCTTATCCATAAATACACAAGGCCAGAGGGGTGGGGGAAAGGGTGGAGAGGGGGGCTGGTTTCTCCTTGACAGGGCAGGGCAGAGGTGTGCTCTCCCCCTCGGAGCTAATGCACGGAGCAGTGCACACACATCAGGGGAGAGAGCAACCCCAAGGGGAGCGCAGGGACTCCGAGCAGCGTGACTCCCATTAAAGTCAACAGGGGCCATGTGGCTGAAACCCACACACAGATCTCAGAAAATTCACCCCCTGAGCCAAAGCCCCTTTCTCTGTAGATGGATTGTATCTGATGGGCACAGCTCAGAGTAATGAGCTGATGATGCCGTGCTGCCCCGGGGATGCAGCGAGCCTGCAACAGCATCCAGGAGCAGACAGCTACACCAGAAACAGGCACAGCGTGATAACAACCCCACCGATGGACTGGGATAACTGCTTTGAAGAGGGGGAGACTACAAGCTTGCCTGGAAGAATGATTTCAGTCAGATCACTGTGGCCACACAGGGGCCACCCTGCTCGGAGCCGGCATGACAGCGATGCTCCTCTGCCGGGGAAAACAGAGCATGGTGCTGCAGACTGACATTTGAATATGTGGAGTTTCCTGAAGGTAGAACAAGATGGTGTCAGCCTCATCAAAGGCCACAGCTGTAAGAATTTTCATAACAACTCTGAAGAAAGCAGGCATGGTAGAGAAGCTACAGAGAACCAACGTATTTTAAGGCATTCTGGTATCATGGATGCAATCCTCTGTCTAAAAGCCAGCTTATGCTCCCTTTCAAGGCCTAAAAAGATTAAACAAAAGATACTCCTAGGAGCTACATTAAATAATCAAAGCATCCCCATTTCTTGGAATTCCAGTTAAACTGGCAAAGGACTCTGAAGCTGGAAGATAGTCATAAATAAAAAGTATTATTATTCTCTACCCTCTTCAAGGCACTGGATTTCACAGGTAAAGTTTGGTTCTGCACTCTATTACAGTGCCTAAAAGCAACCCTAAATAGAGATGAAAGAGATGAATAAGGACCTTTATGTAGGTGTATTCCATGAATGTCTTTTATGGATGCCAAGCTGAGGATCAAATCTAATTTACAGCTCTAAATTGGAAACATGCACAGACCCTTTGGAATGCATGTTATTAGTAAGTCAGCTTAGAAGTCTGCATTAACTCATGCCCAGTCACAGTAAGAAGAAAAATATCATAATTATTTCCTCTGCTGCTCTGCTCTTTCTGAGAGTAGAAAGTGCCCAAATAAATTCAAGTTTAACTGAATGGGGCTGACTCACTAATTTTGTTCTTAT
>VXAC01003605.1:593659-630366 GCA_013399225.1 Rhipidura dahli
CCCCGATAGTGAAGGGCAAGTAGGCAAACTGTTTTCCTCCCCCTCAGCATTTGTACTTTTAAAGTTTAATATATTTTTTAACCTTTCCAAGCTTACTCTTAGTCCTTGGTTCCTTAATAAAACTACTCCACGATGGGAATGCATTCAGGATAAACATGGGAAGTAGGGGAAGGGGAACAGAAGAAAGAGCACCTTTGGGTATTGCCTGACATGATGCTTCAGGCCAGAGGCTGAAAAGTGAAACTTAAGGCATAAAGATGGGGTCAGATGTAACAGGTTTGCTAAGCACAAGTGCTCTGAAATTCAGGAATTTCAATGCATAAGAATAAGGGATGTATCATGCAGGAAGGGAAAGACTATTCCCTGCCTCACCTCTTTTGTCTTTCCAGAGGAAAACACAGACACGGAGGACAGTATCCATCACCCACATTTCAGCCATCTCTGTAAGTTTATAAATCTGTAATTAGTCATCTAGGCTCTGTCTATAGCCAGTAAAAGGAGACATGATAAAGGTTTTCCTTGCCATTTTAGTTCTGATATTTAAACAAGATCACAGAATCACTGAGATTGGAAAAGGCCTCCAATGTCACCAAGTCCAACCTTTGACCAAATACCACTGTGCCCACTAAACCATGTCACAAAGTGCTATGTCTGCCCATTTTTTGAACATTTTCACTGGGCAGCCTGTTCCAATCCTTGACTACTCTTTCAGCAAAGAAGTTTTTCCTAATATCCACGCTGCACCTCTCCTGGATATATCCCTTTTAGAGGTTCCCCTGCCTCCATGGTGGCTCCTACGTAAAGTACTGCTCCAGATTTCTCAGATGTACCTTCCTGTTCTTCCATCCATCCTCAGCACTGGGCTCCTCCACTGAATTCACTCAACCACAAGGTGGCAAATCCTTTACCAGAAAATGGCATTTTCCTTTTCCCAGCAACCTGCCTTAGCAGCATACACACAAAAAAATCCTGCAGCACAGTTGCAGCAGGTATAAATCAGAATGGTTTCACAGACCAGCTTAAGCCTTTTCAGTGTTACAAGCTTTTTCTGAGGTTAGTGAAGAAAGAGAAAATTTGAGTAAAAAATGGAAAAATGCATAATGAAAACATCTACCAAGGAATCATGTGAAAATAAACCTGTAGCATTTCCAGCAATTGTCTTCTCTCCACTGTGTTTTAATTTCCTATAGAATCTATCACAGGATTTTACTAATTCCACAGAGAGCTGAGAACCTGGCATTTAATCCTACCAGGAAAAAGCAGCTAAGAATAAAAATTCAACTTACAAATCAAAGGTGCAGAGTCATCCTTCCTACTAAATAATTCACCAAGATTTAATATGCTAGCTTTAAAAAACAATTATGGAAACAAAACCTGTTTCAATTTCCTCTTTCATTTTAAGATGTGACTAATATTAAAGTAGGATCAGAAGCTCATATCTGAGGTACTTAAACCAGACTCTCTGTGTGTCACTGCTGTCTCACCTGGGGGGTTCTTTAAGGTTGCTTAAAGAAATGAAAGTTGTTGGCTTTAATTACTCTTCCTGAATGGTTACAGTGGGAAAAGCAGATGGTTTCAGGAAGCAGGTTTTCTCTTCAGTAAAAATGCTTTCTGAACGTGCAATAAATGGGATAAATAATAAATAAAAATAAAAAGCAATAGAAGGCAGTTATTCAAATAACAACTGCACCATCCACAAGAATGAGGAACAGAAATCATTCTAGCACCTAACTGCCATGCCTTTTCGCTGTCATGGTTTGGGTTTTTGTCTGTGAACTCCAAGAAGGTTTTAGAAAAACCTCCTTTAATTGTTCCCTGCCTTCTTGACTGAATAAAAAATATGTAATGATCGATTTTAATCCTCCAGCCATTTCTTTTTTGTAACATTAAAATTCTGCCAATAGTTTGATTAATAATAAATAAAGGCCCAGAAGCCCAGCTTCTTCCATGGAAAGAATGTCAAGCAGAGGCTGCAGTGATTTACCTCCATAGTACTGGTAACAGAGATGCTCTGACTCCAAACATTCTTTGGAGATGAGCTCTGAGAACTGGACAAGAAATGACAATCAGCAAATCTATTTTTTTTTGAAGCCAAACAATAACGATTCAGCATCAGTACCACAGAGAAAAGAATGATCACTGACCAAAGCCCAGCATGGGGTCTCTGGTGGCTGCAGGGAGTGTCACCACACCAGTGTCACCACATCAGTGGCTGTTTCACCTTGCTGGGTCATTGCCCTGGGCTTTGCCACGGGCACTGGGGCATGTCCATCCCCACTTTGATTTGCTGTCTGCACTTTGACAACTGTTTCAAGCCTTCTCTTCCCACTGGCACAAACAATGGTCCATCCATGATGGTTCCTTCCTGTGGCTACCACCAATTCAGAGGGAAGAGCCCCAGTGAATGGTGCCAGGGAAATTAATCATTTTTTGAAAATTTTACTTAATTAAAGCAATCAGAGGGAAGGATGCCACCTGGCCAGGAGCAGCAGAACAAACCTGGGATCAGACTGAGGTTAGAGGTTGGTACAAAAGCATAGGAAATCTTCATCCCTTTCCTTTCCAGTGCTGGGCATCATCAGCTGTTGATCTGCAGGTGTCTGCAAGGAAAATGCCTGACTGGGGAGGATCAAAGGGATATTCTTCTCATCTAGGGAAGGTGTGAGGCCTGGAGACTCAGCACCAAAGAAGAATTCTGGCAAGACCTATAGGAAAGCAGAAAGGACCACAACACAAACACTGAGGAACCTGAAGGAGGTCAAAGGAGGACAACCAGTCTTCAGGGAAGCAGGATGGGAGGCAAGAGAACACATCCAGATGGATCAAGTCCTCACATAGCCTGTGCAGCACGTGGCTGGTGGGAAGAGGCTGTGCTCTTCCTCCTTAGCACAAAGCCCCTTCCCTTGTTACCCCCGCGTCACAGAAATCAGCATATGGCTTGCTAGCTCCAAAGGTTGTTATCCTGACAGCATTTCCTAGCCTAACGTGAAGCCATAATCTGCTGCTGACTCGAACTGAGGAAAAGCCAATGCTTTCTGCTGCCTAACCACAGAGCTGAGAGTCAGGAATCTGAATAATTTCTCCAGCTCAGCCAGTGGTTCACTCCGTACTGTCGATTACAGCACTTGGACTCGCTTCTCAGTGGTGAAAGGAAAGGGTAACAACATTTCCTATTGTTGGGTGACTTGAAACTTAATTAATGTTTTCTAAGTGTGATAACCCTCAAGGGGAGATGCCAAACATCACAAAGCACTTGGCACCTCTTTTCTCTCTCTCAGTCTCCAAGTCAGCTAAGTGTCTTGATTATCATAAAATCACACAATAATCTGTGTCTTTTCTGCCTGTTACTGCTGGTGGATTCATGACAAGAACTGCATAAAAATGATTCCACTTTCCCAGACTCTACAACTCATATGGCAGGCCAAGAGAGAACCTGACAAAGAAGTGAACTCATCTGTGCCCATGTCACTTTTCCCCCTGTATTTTACAGCTACAGAGAAGTGTGCTGAAGCTCAGTCCCTGTTACCTGGTTGGCAGGTCTTGCTCAGAAATTATTTCATTCATTATCAGTACATCTTCAGAACTGGATGCTTTTACACTTCCAAAGAGTAAGTGCCATAAAGTGGTTGAGAAAAATGCATTGGCTGCCATAAACCAGCCTCTGTTGGATGCACTAAATATGTCAAAGCAAACTCAGATGGTCCTTTAACTCAGTAGCTGTGGCATTGTGGAGAAAAGTGCTTCTCCTCCCAGCAAGCAAGACCAGCTTAAGGACTCCACATGATTTCTCCCTTGTGAAACAAAATGTAGATTTTATTACCTGCTATGTAACTTGCTCTATTTATGGTTTGCATAATTTTTCCTCTGTTCAAATACATTTCATTTTTATCGGCTTCAGTGGCTTTACAACTGATAGAGCCAAAGCCTGAATCAGGTCATTTAAAGACATCTCAGAAACTCCAAGGCAGAGGCAAGGCTTGCTATTATGTGCATTTTTAGGCCTAGTTTTTACCTCTGCTATTACTCCTAAAATACCTCCCTGGGCCTTCACAGTTCTCATTTTACCCTCAGTACAAATCAGGATAATCCCTGCTTTTGGACAAGACTCACTATCCAATCCAGACAGCCCATATACTAAACCTACTGCAAAGTATGATTTCCTGAACATTTCAAAGTTGGATTACAATACCAGTTGAGTACATGATTTAAAAATAGAAGTCAAAAACCCCTAAGTATGGCCATAGAAAAATGACACCACATCTTGCAATGTTCCTTTAAAAAAAAAAAAAAAGGAAGAAAAGAAAAAAAAGCAAATAAAAGATGGCTGACTGCCAGAGTTTTGCGTTAACTTGAAGTGCAGAGGTGATTTTTAATGCTTCAAACATCATTCATGAAATATTATATGTATAATTTGTACTCAAAATAACATGCAAGCTCTCCAAGGAAACATTAAAATAAATAGCTTCTTTAACTCTTTTGTACCTTGATCGTATCTTATTTTGATGAATCAATAAAAGAGGGACGTAAGATTGATGGAGGACAGATCAGTAGGGCAATCATGTACTTTATTACATATTTATGAGTCTGAAGGATCAAAGGATGTTTTTATGCACATAACTTGGCAAATGCATTTTGCCACGTTCAGATATATTCCAAGTGACTTTAGCAGGAATGTGAAAGAAGTTGGCATGCTGCCCACAGAGCTATTTGGTAAGACTTTGAATGATGGTGGGATTACAAACCATGATAATAAAAACACATACAGCATAACATCGATGCATGTAAACAGTACATCCAAATGCATATGTGAGATTGTATAGTGTGTGTATATACAACATATTGCAATTTCTGTGCACGTCCCTATATATCCAACTACGGCCTGGACCCAATGGCGCTTTCACACACTGGAGATCTCCCTTTTTCTTTTAGCAGACTCCACATCAGGCCTCCAGTGCAAACAAAAGAAGGGAAAAGAGTGCCCTTCGACCCGAAAACTTGAGCTTGTAGGCTGCCATGCACAAACATAAGGAAATTGCAACATTTGCAATAAGGTTCTTCCATCAGCATAGGACACCCATTCTTTGGGTCACTATCAGATGCTACTCCTGCTACATGGGCACTAAGATGGAAGAAATACCTCCATCAGCATCCGAACCTGTAATCCCACCTCCTCCCAGATTTTGCATATGGACATTTCACATCCTAAGCTCACATTGCTCCTCTTTTTATACATTAATGCCTCAGCATGAAAGAGCAGAGAGCATCCTGCTTACCCAGGGTGTGCACTGTCACCCAACTGATCCCCTGTCCATGCAGGATCACATGGAACCTGGAGAAAGGGGTGAAGAGCTGCCCCATTGTTCCCCTGCTGAACCCATGACTGTATCATGAACTGCATTTCAATCATTCTCATTATCCCTGACACAGAAACATTGAATAAATCGGCACTACAGCTGGAAAGAGGTTTGCAGCAGAGTTCGAGCAGCCCAAGGAGGGTGAATACTAATAATAAATTACAGTGTCAGGGACTTTGGGGTAATGAATGTTGTGTCTGGAAGGGAGAGGGTTACTGAATTTCATTAGGACTGATAGGTATTTGTGGTCTAGAAAAGTTTATTCTGATCCCCAAGAGATCCAGAACAAGTCACTTTTTCATATGATTTGGAGATAATTTTCCTATTAGTTCAATCTCAAATTCTGCTCCTTTCAGAAATACTCATTTCTAACAACAGAGCTGAGAGACTGTACTTGAGATCTCTGCAAATCTGACCCAAGGTGGGCCTCAAATAGGGCTAAAATATTCATGCACCCAGAGTCATCAGATCTCCTTCTTATGTCCTCAAAACATAACTGTCACTCATTTCTTAATTGCAAAGTGATAATATGACTTCCCAGACACAGAGGGGATTGACTAAGAAAATAACTCTTGTGAAGATACAGAGATTGACAGAAAAGCATGTATCTTCCTCAAACCAAGACAGCAGGACTGCTACCATTCTTTTACAATTTTCTTACTATGATTTAAAAGTTAATGGTAAATTTTTTATTAGATTTAGAAGAACTTGATTGATTCAAGGATGCTGTAGAGGCCTGTCAAAATGTGCTAAAATATACAGTATCTGCCAACACCCCATAGGGAACATCAGGATATTACCTGCAGCTACAGGAGGGATGGGCTTTGGGATCTGTCACTGCTTGAAAGGTGCTACCAACATTTAAAAGAAAAAGCTAGTGAAAATAAGATTATTTTATTTTTTATATCAAGGTTCACGTGGGTTATCAGAGTCCCAGTGCAGAAGTGTTAGGTATGGAAAAGCCAACTACCTTCATCTCTGCTACTGCATTCCTGAGTCAGGTAAATAAGGTGTCACTTGGGCTAGGTCAGAGTGTCACACGATGGTAACACACTCGATGGGACCACAGAGACTTTGTCCACTCATTAGGGCTGGGATGGATTCAGGCTGGGGGCTCTGGCTATGAAAAACCACTACAGCAGGTTTCTCTTTCAGCAGCTCCCTCTCCTCTTTGCTCTCCTTCCTTGCCCTTTTCCCTTTGTGACTGTACCAGAGCCCTCACAGATACCTCTGTGTCTGTAATCCTTCACCCATTTGGACACTAGGCATTTTCCAGAGCAACCTCACTGACTTTGAACCTCAATTTCCCATTTTTATTTTTTTTTTCATGTCACTGTGAGCTTTGGTGGCCCCAGTAATCCTTTGACTTTGGTGTTTACACCCTCACAGCCCCAGCAAGGTGTACCCATGATCTGGGGCAGGCATCACTTCACAGGTCTTCATTACTCTGTGCACATTTTGTTCATTCTTCACAAGTCATTCTCTCAAGCTTCCTCATCTGTTTATTTCTCTCTTTTCTGAACTATCTTTCTTTTGTTGGCATCATTGTCACTGAAGTGCCCAGAAAAGAAGCATTCCAATATCTGCTGGATCAGACCCTATTTGCTGTGCTTACCCTAAGTACTATTAAGGAACCTCTCATCCTGATGTCTTCCCAAGTGGTCACCTTAATGACAGTCCTAGATAGTCCAGCTCTAAATTAATTTCTGCTACTGGCAGATTTGTTGCTCTTTGCTGTTTTTCCCAAATTTCACCTGTGTTTATCAATAGTTACTTCTACAAAGGTCTCCTCAGTGTCTTGGGATTGATTCAATGAAGCCTCTAAGCTGCTGTATAGAGTTAAGCCCATGAATAAGCTTTCATTTGAAGACAATAGGACTAAATGGCTCACAAGACAATATACATTTAAGTGTTTTTTGTAAATTAAGCTGTAATTGTTCAACAGTCTTGTGGGATTTTTCTTTTTTTAAGGAAAAATAAAAAAAAAGCAACCCAAACAGCTCGTCTCTGCATTTCTGGTTACCCCCTGGTAGCAAGGCTGTTATTTTCAGAAACTACTGGTGGATTCCTTTAGCTCAAATGTTTATTAACATAACAACTATTAAAAACCACACCTCACCATATCCCCAAAACACACCCAGGTCCTTCTGTGTGTGGAACTCAGCAAATAAGAGTGTTAGGAGAGAGCTGTGAGCTCCAACAGCACTAGGTAACATTGGATTGCAGCAAACTTAACAACTTTGTTATTCCAAATATTAGCACTACTGATGAACCTTTACTCTGTTTAAACAGACACATAATTAATTCTTTTACAAGACCTGCAGGAGAAGGTATCTCTCCACAGGAAGGGGCTTTGGCAGATTTGCTGGCAGCGTTTCAGGTGGGTTGGGTTCAATTTATAGTTCTAGCCACAAGCTTTTGTTCACATCCAGGGAAGTGCCCTGAAGTTAGTCTGGGCTTAATTATTCAGCTATAAATCCTTTGACTGCAAGCTGATTTAGCCCATATTCTCTCTGAGCTTCATCAGGGCATCCTTTCACAGGGTGACATGAAGTAGAGGATGATAAAACAGAAGCATTCCTGATTTTCCCGCCGTCCATGGAGGGCTGGAATAGGGATGCATTGTTTCACTCCTACATGCCCCCAGAATGATTTTGGAGGGTGGCAGGCAGCACAGGAAAACACATGTACAGGACCATTCCCAGAGCTCACCAGGACAGATGATCCTGTTCTTTTGCAAGGACAGGAAGAGCCAAGGGAAGGCAGTGAATGGGTTCAACTTAGGAGATACATATCAAAATGCTCCACAAAGACAAGAATGCTTAAAAACTGCTGAATGTGGCAAGCCAGCATGTCAGCAAACAACTATATAAACAGGCTTTCCTGTTGCTGTCTTATTTAGACACAAAGAGAAAGGAGAAAATTAAAGATGGCAGCACACTGATACTGTTCATGGATGCTGTCATCTGTCATGCTCTCTAGCCTGGTACTCAGCTCAGATGGCTAGGAAGCTGTATCCACACAACTTGAAGTGAGAATTTAAAATAAGAGTTAAGCTGGTTCACATAGCTATGTGGACATGTTTACTGCAGTATTATAGCTTAATTTGAATTAGTTAGCGTTAATTAGAAATGCATTTAATGAACTTTGAGTAAGTTGCCATTATGCCAAAGCAAAATGATCCATACAGGCTTTTAGTCAGCCGAACTATCTGCATTTAAAACCTCTTCAGATCATGCCAGAATAACTTTTTTTGCCTAGAGAAATTCCGACACAGAAAAAACCCCCCATCCTCACTCAGCTGGAAAAGACAGTGGCCTGATGTAATCCCCATTGTCAATATGTTTATTGTTACGTACAGATCAGGATCAAAGGACATGCAGCCAGAAGATCTAATTAAAAAGTGAGGATGTAATAGACAAGCCTCATCTTCTGCTCAATCAGCTCTTACTTAGTCCTGAGATCTGAGTTTCACACAGGCTAGCACAGGCCTAGAGGTCAAGAGATTTACTCTTCATCTGAATCCAGAGAGGCTCCTTGTCTTGTCCTTTGCTTCTGAAACAAGATCTGCTGTTTTGCACAGCTAACTCAACCCAGCCCAGCTGCAAACCTTTCACATTATCCAGCTGAGATATGTTTAGCTATGATAAAGCTTTCCTTGACTTCAGTTTTGTTTTCAGGTTTTGGTCTGGGGGCTGATTTTTTTCCTTCTTTTTTTTTTTTTTTTTTTTAATCAGAAGCCAAATATAGTAGAAAGTTTCTGACTGTGGACTGCCCTTTTATGTCATCAAATGTTATGAAACTCTCTATTCTAAAGTAAGTGCAATAGTTGCTTCTTCTCACTGTTTCTGTACAAAACCAGTAAGAACTCATACACGGCACACCTGGGAATAATGACAACTCTGCTCATTTTCTTCTTTAGGAGAAGATTGTGGTGACTGTAGACCAAATAACAATGTAATATTTGGGTTGGCCTGCTGGCAAGGTCTGAGGTAGGATCAGTGACTCAGTTTAGACTATAAATCATTACTGCCCCTCACTGAGAAGGATAACAGAGTGACCCCAAACAGTTCAGATGAACTTGGTTTATTTTGCTGTGTGATAGAATAGGACCATACCTGTCCTTAACCTTTAGGAGCTAATGTGTGTTTCCACTGGATTTCCTTCCACTTAGAACACTGATCACAGAATTATAGACTAATTTAGGTTGCAAGGGATGCTGGAGGGTCATCTGGTCCAACCTCTGTCTCAAAGCGGGGCCAACTTTGAAGTTGGGTATTAAAAACGTTTGCAGTCTTATGAAATCATCTCTCTGGGCTTTGTGAACACTAATCAAGAGAGGCTGATACCAGGCCTGTGAAGTCAGTATGAACCTCATCAAGGGTGCAGAGGTGCAGAAAGATGAAATTTTCTGCCCTCAAAGTTAATAAAAAAGCTTCCAGTGAGCAGGAGAGGAATTTGACTCCAAGCCCACAGCTGACCAGGGAACATAATGCACAGCTTCAGCTACAGTGCAAAGCTCATTTCTTTGTCTTTCTTACAACAAACATGTTTCCTTGAACCTTAATTTTCTAGCTAATTATACTCAGCTTTACACCCGAAATGAAATTAAAAGATGGGATGAAATTAAAAGATGAGATTTCATGTGAGGAAGAATACACTCATCATCACTTCTGCCTCACTTTCAAATTTACAAATTAATTCAGAACAGAAATATTGAAAAGAGATGCAAGAGTGACAGCATGTCCCAGTGCAGGTTGTTTGCAGTGGACTACAACTCTTCAGTGTTTTTCTGAGCTGTTGGGTTTATTATTGTTTCATGCTGAAAAAACCCGAGGAGCTTCCACTGAGCAGTTCAACCATTTCCGAGAACAATCACACCAGTTGGTTTTGAAAGGTTTAGAATTTTTTTAGTGAAGTTCCACTAATGTGCATTGGGGGACTGTCTCAAAATGTGGTAGAGGCCAATGCAGGGACAGAGAGGTATCGTTCACTGTCCTCATGAATATTCAACAAAACGTGGCCAAATTATAATCCTCTGCAAATCACCATCTGCATATGCTCGGTGGAGGTTTGTTAGAGGGTAGCAGCACAATTCCCAGAGCATTCTGTCTTAATTGCATATATGCCATATCTCCCACAGGGCTGCATGCCAACCACATGGGCCTGCTCCATGCCCACCTCATCCACTGACCTGGATTCTTCCACAAACTGCACCTCAGGAGGGGCTGCAGCTCGGCTTCAATTCACACCCAAGGAAAAAAGTGGGTATTTCCAAAGCTTGAGAGTTGCTACGACAGAAGAAGAGGCAAGTTCTAGACACAGCAAGAAAGCGGAAGGAAGGTGCAGTTAACACAGTGATCAGGCTGCACATTTGAATAAGAGATTAGGATGGTAATAAAATATTTTACCCACATTATTTTTTCCTGGTGACAAAGCATCTGGGATGAGATGTCAAAGAGATGAGCAGATGTCTAGGCTTGGCTGCTCTAAGGCAAGCCAGTGCAGCAGTATCTCCATTAGGAAAGAAGTGGGGGTTTTAACAGCCAAAATTATTATTACAATGGAAATTATTTGGAAGTGGATGAATATGAGTTCAGAGGACATTGCTTGAAGAGTTAAAAAAACCCCCAAACAATTAAAAAATGGTGGCCCATAAAGGTCACTGTAGGAACAAACAGAAAGTGAACAGGAGAAACAGGTTCCAGGACAGAGTCTTTTAAACCAAGATTTCAAGACAGAGATTATAATGAGGTCTGTCAGATGTAGCCAAAATGTCAAAGAACATATGAATGGAATAATGGCCTTGAGATTTGGCCCTGAAGAGCTTACTAGAGACCTTGGCAAGAGCAGTTCCACTGGAGTGGAGAGAACAGAAGCTAGAATGATATACAGAGTATTATTCTACACCACAGTGATTGGCACCAGAGGGATCGGTTCCTCCCATGGGCCATTTACTGGGACCTCATGGGCTAAATCCTTAACTCAGCTAAATTGGCTTAACTCCCCCAGAAATTTCATCAGTTTACATCCCTCAGAAGTTCCATCCAGAGAAGAAAAGCTAAGAACGTGGTGGGTTTTAAATTTCTTAAGAATTTTGAATCTATTTTAACCTTCCTATATGAAATAATCCCCACATTCTGTAACAAGCAATCCATTTCCCCAAACATCTCAGAGCCAAACATGTTTTGTTTCTTTACATTGTCTCAACATTGTAAAACTAGGCAGATCTTAAGCTAGCTGCTCTCATTACACAGTGTGATGAATCTGAAAGGGGAACAAACAAACTCCAGGATGAATGATTAGGCATTTAGTCTTACAATAGCTTTCTTTCCTTACACACTCCTCTTCCTATCAATTTCTTTTAAAAAATGAAAACAAAAAAAACCCCACTTGCTCTAAATTAACTGAATTATTAATCTCTTCTCCTTCGCAGACTTTGCATGTTGGACAATAGCCAGGGGATGGCAGTACCATGTGCTGTTGCAGGTATTCCCCTTGGAGATAGGACACATACATATTCCTAGACATGCAATAAACCCTGGATCTTTAAAGGAAGTATGAGATGATCTCCCTTGACACTTTGCTTTTTAAATCATCTCTTCGGTGATTTAAAACCAACAAGTTTGAACAAGTCTGAAATCAGATCTCTTTGACCATCAGTGACGTGGGAGCTAGAATTATATGGAAAACGCAGTGCTTAGACTTAAAATTAGCAAGAGCTCTCCAGAAGGAACAAAAAAGGTATAAATTATGTCTGATTGAACAAACACAACTCCACTGTTGAACAGCCACTCAATGAAGAGGGCAGGGAGAGGCAATGGAGCACGGTAATGTGTAATATTACTAGTCAATGGGCTGTGTGCTGCAGTGGGCTCCCAAACGCTGGAGGTGTCAGGGAGATAAATAGCAGAGTGTCCTCCTCAAAAATATGATTAATACCCTCCTCGGTCCACTGCTGAAGATGTAGTGGGTGCAGCTGGTTTGGACAGCAGTTGCATAGAGGAAAATTCCAGGACGATTGCAGCAGAGCAGAGAGGGCAAAGAGTAGGACAAGTAGTCAACTGAGTGGGAGTGCTGAGCCCCTACAAGGGGAGAAGTAGGCCAGAGCTGGCAAAGGTCTTTTGGCTGCTGTTTAAGTAATGTTTATAGAACTTTCATGCATGCACAACCGAGTTTCGAGTTCATGATCTTTGGAGGAAAAAAGGGAGAGAAGCATGTTCGAGTTCATTGTCTCTTGTAATAGTCATGCCAGAGGTGGCTTTCAAGGAGCTGTTCTTCTCTCCTAACCTGCCCCCCTGCAAAGCCTGTACGTCACAGAAAAAGCAGGTGGAAGACTGAGAAACATAAAAAAATAAACTAAGAAAGCAATACTTTTTTTTTTTTCTCCCTGCAGCCAACTGTAATTTTCTGAGAAAGCCAGGAGTGTGTCAAGTGGGGTTTTCACACTGTATCGTTTTCAAGGAATCCTCTAAAATTCTCAGAAAACATCCTTTCATGCTTCTGTTGTCACAGCACTCAGGGGAGACTGTCCAGAGCTCAAATTCCCAGCATTAGAATCTGAACACACTATAATGTAACTAATGCTCCTGAAATCAAACAAAGGCAGAGGGCTACGGATGGCTTTATTTCTTAGGGCAGTGATCCCTGCCTTTGTTGGTTTGCAGGCAACAATACCAAGCAAGCAATACATTACCAGCAATGCCATATTATCTACCGTCTTGCATCCACAATGAATGTCTCAGGGTCACCCCTGAAAGCCTTGGGTGGGGAAGAATGCCTCGGGCAATCAGGCTCCCATCAGCAAGGAGGTGCTGCAAAAGCTGCAGGCACCAGGCTGCTGCTGAACGGAAGGACACACGTGTTATTAAACACACAAACACCACACGAGCAGGATACACACAAGTACTTCTGTTTAACTTCAAATGACAAAAAAATAGGATGGGGGGAAGGAAAAGTTCCAGTGGATTATTGATCTGAAAGACAGTGATTAATAATCACCAGTTTAGTATTCTGCATCACCACTGCCTGTCACACTTCCCTGGAAACAGGATTAATATAAGAAGATATTATATATGTGAGCAAGGCACTAAGGTAACACTGTATTGATCTGAACTTTAGAGCTGTTCAGTGCCATTAACAAAAACAAAAAGAATGCAGGCACTTGCAAAAAGGAGGATGGCAGACAGAAGGAAAGTAGTTGTTTTTTGTTTTACAAATTGCCAGCAGCCTGCTCATCTCTGCAATGAGATTCAAGAACCACCAGCTACAGACAGATCCTTGGTAAAGTGAGTGTAACCTGCCCCACATCAGCCAGCACAGGCACAAAGCCTTTTCCTCACTGTTTGCAGGGTTGGTCCCTGACTGTAACACAGAAAGTTGATGTAAGAGGTTACATACCCGCAAGGACCCACTTCCAATCCTACAGGAACAGCACTGATTTCCAAGAGAATTTAGAGGATATATTTTTTGAAACATTACGTAATCCAGAGAACTGTAATGCTCATTTAAAAAAAAAAAAAGTCTAGCCTGACATACACAGAGTGTTTTAAGAAAGAAGAAAGGAAAGTAAAATAAAGCTGGCTAATGTATTTAAAGACACTTTCAATGAAATGAAAGTCATTTAACTGCTTTATTAAACCACTGTCTCAAATTCACTTTGTTCTTTTTCTACCTTTTTGTTTCTGCATAAAGAGGGGGCACCACTATTTGTTCAACATAATATTAAGCATACTCTGCTACTCAATTAGTAAACATGTCAAGAGGTGGGTTAGTTATTCATGGTTCAGGGGCACAGCCCCCTTTCAAAAGAACTTTTTTTTTTCACTCTAATGAAATGATGGATAATCTGGAAGTAGGTGCTTTAAGAAGATATTAATCATTCTCTGTGGTAATGTTAATCATGCGTTCCATCATCTCCAGATGCTGTGCATCACCTTCCTCGGAGATAAAGGGCACCCAAGCCAGCAGAGTCCTTTTGATCACCTTTCTCACAGTAACTCTCATAAGGCATTAAAAGAAGTATTCACATTTCAGGGCATCCTTAAAAATGAAATAGAAAGTGGGAGAGTGAGGTAATGGAGGGATTCATGGACTTCAGTCTTGACCCTGTCATTACTTATGCTGCCCAGATGGGAGGTGCACAGTTCTTTCGTCCTTTGTCCTAATCTTTGACATTTTTCAATGCAATGTTTGGAATGAATGAGGTATGAGAAAAACCCTGATCACAGGAAATAGAAAATTAATTCACAAAAGATTTGAGGGAGGGAGGTGAGGGGAGAAGCAAAAGGAAAAAAAAGAAAATCAACCTTCACTTTCCGTGAAGAAAAATCCAACAAAATTATTCCCTCACAGCCTGCTTTTCCATTCTTAGAAAACATTAGCAGAAGTCAGGTCAGATTTATCTCAGAGTAGTGTCTGTGATGTCTCTTCCAGTTAATAAAACACACTGCCACCACGGAGACTTCTGGCCAATTAGACCATTTTATGACTAATCTTTTATAGTTTTTTTTCTTTTTTTTAAAGCTACATATAAACCTAGGGCATATCTTAGATGGCTGAAATACCTCCTTTTGCAGACTTAGATGCTTCAGAGACCCCAATGCCTAGAGAAGAAACTTTGAAGGTCTCCTAAAGCTAAAAAGTTACTTTCTATAAACTGTTGAATAAAGATAAACCACAGGGGACCATACCCACTCAAAGGCAGGCGGTGTTTCTGTCACAGCATGTAAGTGTTGAGGAGAAAAGTAGTTGTGTGAACTTGAAATAAAATAATCCAACTTTCTCAAATCCGAGTTTGAATACCAAATCCGTATGCAGAGGAACTGCCCGCCTCTCTTAGACAGTCAATGATCCCCACCAAATGTCACTCATGATGTACTACTCTATGAGGTAAGTAAAGAAAAAAAAAAAGAACATTTCACAGGATATTTAAAAACCATTACACCCAGAGATGTTTTTGAAAATATTTCAACCAAACTCTAGTCTGTGGTTTAGATGAAATTATGATGAAATACCTTTTTTATTTTTTTTTCAGAATTTAAAGTAAGACAGACAATTACCCATACCACAGCTTTCATACAAATGTAGCTCTATTTCCTAGAATGCTAAACAACTGCTCAAAGTTTCTGCAGCTTGATCTGGTAAAGAAGTTTGCTTTTCCTAATTCTCAGAAATGGGTCATTTTGCAACCCCCCATTTTTGTCCTTTTTTTTTTCCTTTTTAACCCTTTCCTCGTTGAAAGGAAAACCTAAAGCAGAGGGCAGACACTGAGCTATGTCTGGGCAGTACCCTGTGGTCAGTGTCCCTTAGGCAGCTGCAAGAAGGACATTCTCTGTAGTAAATAACCCACACTTCACTGAGTATGATAAAAGTACCCTTTTTTTACATAGAAGATACTCCATACTCTCACCTGTGAGAAAGCAGAGGAAAGAACCACCGCCTTCATGGTTTGCCACTGATATTAAGGAGCTTTATGTGCACTGAGTTCTGCATGTGCTCAGTTGCCCTGGGAAATATGGATAAACAGCATTATCCAACACTGCCAAATACATGTAAAGCAGTCCCTTTCTTTTTCTTTTTTCTCCAGTAGTTCCTGGAAAACCAAATCCACCCTTTCTCTGATACAAAGCTGCCTCACTATATGCACTAATTCTGAAGCTTTAGACAAATTATATCCTAATGTATTGAGGATCTTTGCAGCGAATTTATGTAGTGCAAAAATCTGATCCAATCTTTGCAGCAATTCCTGTTCTATTTTGCATTCCCTGGTGCTGCCTCCCAAGCAGTACTCACTGTATTAATATAAGAGCATTGATACAGGCCCTTTGTAGACAGCAAAGCTGAGAGACTAATGGATGTCTGAAATGTGAATGTTTTTTCATTCCCTGTGATCTTGTTAACATATGTGTATTTAATGGTGGTAGCATTATTTCTGACTTACACCATTACACTACATTACAGTTGCTATTAATTATGCTTGCTATTGGGAACAGTTGCATGTTTACAGGTTTTTTTTTCATGGGCAGTTCTAATTTACTTTTTGTAAAGATGACTATTGTATCACTCAGTTTTTACAGTCCACACAGTGCCATGGGAAATGTACTTACATTTAAATAGGCACAAGACAGAAATTAGAACTGTTGTCAAATTTAGGAAAAGAGCTAAGATTTACAGGGCCTTGGTAAGAAAATTTCTGACTTCAGAACATAGTGCTTCATTATTCTTGTAAAGTGGAACGCCTCAAATTAAATGTAAGTGAAACACAGTCTTAGCAATTTCCAGGATTTCAAAGTGGCTTCAAATCTTCCTTCACTCAAGTGTGTACAAATCTGTTCTGAACATCACTAAGAGCTGGGACATCGAAATGCAGATACATTAAATGGAGCTTGATCAGGAAAATTAGCAGTTACAGAGCTGAAGGGTATTTGGTGGATCCAAGGTGAATATGTTGATATACATCCTTTGTGAGATCCTGGAGTGGTTTCCAGGAGAAATAGGTACGTAGTCTCCCACTTTATTTCTTCTGGGAAGTGAAGTACTCTTCCATTATTGATAAGATAGAGAGCTGCCTTTTCTATTCATTGCACTCAGCTCACGTTGATAGATGGTATATAAAAATTTCATTTTGGGTGGCAGAATTCGAGTACAGTCATACAATGGTGCTTTGTGGATAAAGTCTATAAATCTTGAAAAAAAGAAGGAAAAAATAATGCTTTCTGTCATCATGGGTAGCAGATTTAGATCATGAAAGTTACCCACAGTACTAAGCCAAATACATTCACCTTACCTCATAAGTATTTTGGTTGATAGGGTCAGGAAATACAGAATTTGCTCAAGTTCATTAGACTACTTTTGTAAGTATGTTTGTGTACATGGAAAATAGGAGCCAAAACACCTTCCAAAGCATCCTGGAATCTATCCAAGGAATTGTGAACAATCTTTTTGGGAATTTACTGACTGAATTTTTACATGAAAAATAGATATCCTGATCCTTATTAGCAACTCTGTAGAGTGGAAGATTATTTATCCAGACTGTGGGCCAAATCTGGATTCAACATTTCTCCTTATGCTAAAATCCTGTTGTTGTCAAAAGTGATTTCCTTGAAGGGAGAAGAGACAGTGTGCCTAGGCCACAGAACTTCATTTTAATACTTTGATTTCACCAATCTTGGAAAAACCTCTCACAAGAATTTGGCTCTGAAAGGTGGAAATTTCCTGAAAAGTTAATCTGAACTGATTGTTCACTACTTTGAACCAGTATCTCACAAGAATGGTTGTCTTCTGTTTTCAAAGGCCTGTGGTATTTCTGTGATGAAACACAAACTCGACAAGGAAACACAAAGCAGTCTGCTGGAACCGCGTTGGAGAGACAACTGAACAAACAGCTGGTTAAAGGATTAAAGCCAAAACAAAGGACTGTTTGAAGGTCTCTCTAAGTTTTAGATAGCAATGGGAATCTTTTGAAATGGGGGCACAGTGGAGCTGCTATAGAAAGAGAAAGGTTTGGGACCTTTCCCATTTCAGAGATACTGAAACTCTGCAGCACTGTCTGGTGAGTCTTTGGCAATGACAGAAGGCAGTAAAGGATAATAAGTAGATGAACATTACACCTTCATAATTCCAATTCAATTTTTAACAAAAATCTTCAGTCTTTGGAAGGATCCAAAGCGTTTCTCTTTATTAACTGATTGTCATTGTCATGTTCCAGTTAATATTACCTTCCCCTCTTTCGCCCACTTTGCCTCTCCCTTTAAATGAATGACTACTTTTCAGCACAATTAAGTGTTTGAAGCAACCAGGAGATACAGTTTAAGCACAGTAAAAATGTCCAATTGAAAAGGCTAAAGATCAATATCAAAGGTCTAAAAGGTTAGACCAATCCTATCAGCTTCAGGGGAAAGCTGGTGCTAAGCTACCCTTGAAGAAAGAGCTAATGGCCCACAGATGATCTTTGTTCAACCTGGTTTCTCCCGTTTAAAAAGAAATCCTCCCTTTATTGAACACTGTAATTTTCCCATTGCTGAAAATGCAGAAGCTTTAAATTCCAATTTTAGTTGTGCTGAAAGATGGGAAATAGTTTCTTTTAAATACTTTTCTTTATGAAAGAAGACAATACAGGCTGCCTATTGGCCCTCATTATCCCCATCTCGATTTGACTTGCCTACCTGCTCCACTGCACTGGTTCGAGACAATTAATCCTAATATTCAACCCTCCTGGTGTAATTTCTCATCTTGGCAGGTCTCTTTCTATAATGACTAAAGGGGAGTGGCCAAATTCTCAAAACCTCTGGGGTGAGCCGGATACATTTCCACAAACACAGACAACAATTCGATCCTGATATGTTAATGAAATGTGGTGTTATCAAACCAACGTGAACATTTAAAGCCACTGCCCAAACAAAACACACACTACTGGTCATTATATTACAGACAGGGAAGTCTGATGATATAGAAAAAGGGCACTGTAGGCAACTATTGTTTTACGTTTCAGAGATGGTGTTGAAGAAGTATTTGTATTATTCTCCTAATTACACCACCAAAATCTCTGCATAAAACTCTCAGGTGCTTTAACCAGTGTGTTTATCAGTGAACTAGTCACATCTGTCTCTGAAAGTTGTGTTGGATGGGGATTATGGTCAAGAATCAGTTCCTAGATAGAAAGATGTTAATCTAGAGTTATCCCACTGGTAGTAACAGAGTTAGTCCAGTTTTAGATATTTCAAACCAGAGTGGAATATAACTGAGATTCTGCTCCTGACATCTACCCCTCTGTCTTGCTTCCTCCCCTGGAGGCAGCAGGACCACCAAAACTGCCTGCCCAAGAGAATAGGCCATTGGCAGGTTTTTTTCCCCAGCCAATGCCATTTAATCAATTGAGTCTTCATTCCCAAGAGACAAAGGGGTAGCCAGGCAGAGGTAACTGTGGGGTAAAATACTCTATTGCTACAGTTATGCTATTCCAGTCACTCCAGCAACAGACCCTGGGTGTAAACTGATAATCAGATGTGATTTCTTTGTGTCTGGAGAAGATTGATTCTAATTTGCATTAGGTAAGATTTAGACCTGCATTCATATAACAAATGAGGAAATCAGAAGTTGCACTGGATTTCATAATGTTTGGAATCTCTGTATTTACAGATTTATGAATAACCTTAATATTCTATTTCTTTGGGGTTTTTGTTTCCAAAATACTAAAAGAAAGCATAACCAAGGCTGAGGAAATCAAGACTCACCACAACTAGTGATACCTTTTCTGCAGGAAATGCTTTAGCTCCCAGAGCTATTTGAGTGGCTCTGCATGGCAGGGTATGGGGTATTTCTCCTGTTAGGAAGGGAAACTCCCATGATCTTAATCAGAGGCACCACACACATCTAACCATGGAAGATCTACAGCACACATCAGTATCTGAGTCACAGCCTCAGTGGCACAATATACGAGTAGTCGTGGGTTTGCAGCATGAATTTACACCAGCTGACAAGCAGGCAAGCCAGAGAGTAAAGCTGCTTTAACTCAGAGTAAAAAATTACTAGCTTTTTATAACCATTTCTCACATGGCAGTGGTGTCATGGAAGGATTTAATACCACCACAGTCTACTGCCTCTTCTTTATGCCAGGGCTTTTTACAACTCCAGCTTGAATGGGATTGGTGAGTTGATCCATCAAAAGATAAATGAAACCTAAGATCTTCTCTTTCATGGCTTTTTCAGGCAAATCAGTTCCCCAAGCCAAGCCACCACATGGCTGCACAGACAGACACACCAGCTCAAAGCACAGTAGAGCGCGGAATGAAAACAAATAATAGGAAATGTTGGATTGTTAATTTTGGTTTCGTCACTGAATAAATGCAAGCTGCACCTGCATGCCTTTGGGTACACACAGAAAGGTATAAGAGGGGGGAAATAAAAATACACTTCCTTACAGGACTTAGAAATACAATCCATAATATTATTTTAGAAAGTCTTATTGGTATAAGGTCAATGTAGTAAATATATCTGAATTCCATTCACATCTACATTCTCCTCAGATCTAAAATGGATATTAGAAAGTTATAAATATTTCCACTGAAATGAGCATTTAGGCCAGTAAGCTTATTTCTTAAGGACCTATTTTATTTTTATTTAATTTTGTTTTGTTTTACTTTTCTTTTTTTATTCTATTTCCTTTTAGCCTGTTAATTCAACATAGAAGAGGCAACATGACAGTCTTGCCAAGATGCTTTCACCTTCTCTGAGCATGCTTCAAAAGAATAGTGGTGTTTTATTAGCTGATATTGATCATAAAGTAAATGGCAATATATTGGCTTAGCCAGGAAAACATAGCCATAGCCAATAAGATGAAACCTACTTTTGCTTTAAACTAAAATTAGGGTCTATATAACAACCAGGACTTAGTCAAAGGTCATAGGGAGCAACAAACATGTTTATCAAAAGTTAGGACATGCTATAATAAATATTTGAGCCAAATCAACTAAAACACATTCTACTTTTTTTTTTTTTTTTTTTTTTTTTGTGTGGTGGGTTTGTTGTTTTCTACAAGGGAAAANTTGTGTGTTATCAAAGGGAATAAAATGTCCCTTTCCTTCACACATTATAAATCCAGGGCAACTCAGGAAATTGCTCATTAGAAAATGAATTTAAGTCATATGTGACCAAAGGCAGAGGGAGCTACTCCTGTTCTGACTGACTTGGCCGTACCAATAAACTGCACAGTGGAATGTTTGCTGCTGTTGGCTGACAGACTTGTGGATCAAGAACTATTTGTTTCAAAAATTCACAAATTAGTCCAAGTAATCATTAGGCTGATAAAAGTTGTGATCTATTCCTTGGAGTATTTGGGAGCAGTAAAAATCAGAAAAGTTAATTGAAGGAGTTATTTATTGTCCATTTTTTGGTAAATCATTCAGTCACTGAAGTTATGCAAGGCTTTGAAACCTCATATTAACAAATAATTCCTTAAATATATTAGCCTAATAGCCTGATTTCCAAATTAACTGCTATAAATTTACCTGGGAAAAGTGACTCTCTGCTGAGTATTTTACAGTGAGAACACTACTTTACTGTCTCCATCTGATAGTTATTTTGTACCCTGAGGCATGTGGCTTGATTTAGCCTAGACACTAACTACAAATGTCATTTCCATTCATATGGCCCTAACTCAGTAAAAAAATTAAACATATGCTCAAGACCCTGAGAAGTCAACTTCTCACATGTTGAACATTAAGCACAGTCTTACATCCTTCGTTAAATTCTGGTCAGAAGGATTGGGATTATCCAAGTGCTTAGAGCTGAGCATGTTTTTATTTGCTTTGCTCAATTAGAACTATAATGATCTCATTCTGTTTTGCAGATTCCGAAGCTCCCTGCTTCAATAACCATTATGGTTTTTTACCCAACAATGAAAACTAGAAATTTTTGAATCCTCTGTTGGTTTAGCTGCAGTATGTTACTGTCCATCAATTCCTCTGCTGAAGCTGCAGTTTTTATACCCCAGGTGAATGGGCAGCAGTAATTCTGGATTACAGAAAGATACTGAACATCCAAGCTCTGATGACCAAGAGCTCTGATTCATAACCATATTGGATTAATCATGGGGCTGCAAAAGGTTACTGCCCCAGCTGTCTGCCCCCCTTATCTCCAAGGTTACTCTGTTGGAAGTTATCTTGTCAGTCACTGCAGATAAACCCGGCAAGGAATGGGAATTATACACATCTGGTTGATCCTAAGGATGGGAAAGTGTAAACATGATGGATCCCTCTCAAGTCCTGGAAAAAAAACGTGTATTTCTAAAACCTATAGGCAACTGCCCAGTTTCAAAGAGAAATGAAGCATCATGGAAGAGCAGGAAAAAAAACTCCCACAGCTTAAAACCTTGTGAATTTCAGATCATTTTCTTAAGTTTAAGCACAACATTATTATTCTATCTGCTTTTGTTCCACTCTTACTTTCAGAATAAAAAAATTTTAGGAAGTCAACAGATGTTTGTATTCTAGAATTATATTTTGAGAATGATATATAGAATAACTATTTCATTTCTCAAACAATTCAGCCAGCCAGAAAAGATTGCAAATAAATCCTGCCACTAGATTCCAGCACAAATCTGTTAGGCAATACCACTACCATATATTTTTGTTTCTGCACTTTGAGGTGTGCACCCTTTGTACTATGAGAATAACATTTCTGCTGTCACTCGAGAGCTTTATCCTCTGCAAAGTTATTCCTAGCACCTCATGGCTAATTGTGCATCTCCCTGCTTTGCTCTTGCCTGGAAACATTAGGTGACCTCCCTTTAAGCTCCCACGCTGGTGTTAGAAACAACTGGTCAGTGGCAAAGCATCACAGGCTACATTGTCTCTGGCTCTGCAGTGACCGGAGCCAGGGGGAGCACACTTTGCTGCCTTGGCCACAGAATCACACAGAGATCTGTTTTCCTCCCTTAAATGACTGAAAATCAGTAATAACCAGGCTGAAATCAATGGAGGTTTACTGCTGTACACTGTGTTAACACGAGGTGTGAATCTGCCTTTGGATCCAGATTCTGCAGCGGGGAATGGGGAGCAGGAGTGTTCCGATTGCTCTGACTTCTCTTGCCAGTCGCTGATATTAACTCTATATATTTTAAGCAGACACTTGCAGTTTCTCAGATGTCTTCTCTTTCTCATTTATTAGTTGAGTTATATTTTAAGGGTGCTGAGAGATTTACTGTCAATGTATAAGATGTATTCATTTTGGTTAAGGCAAAATCCTTGTGCTAGGATCCAAATGTTGGACACATCTGTTAGCAGGCTAAGGAATGACCCAGTGTTATTATTATTTTTTAAACCTGACAGCTCACACATTTGAAAATTGCATAAAAATATGTAGCTTAGCAGCTCTGCCTTCTCTTTGTACTATTTGCTCACATCCGGATCCATTTTTTCCCTTGCCTGAAGCAGGGAAAGGACAGCCCCGTATCAATCGCTCTCCACGCCAGATCACATTAGGGAAACCCCCAACTTTTCATTTCAAATCAGCAGCATCTTTCCTTTGATCCAGAAGACCACAGCTGGGAAGCTGACACGACTCTGCCTCGTGCTTCCCCTGCTCCGAGCCCCTCTAAAGAATTCTAGCAGAGTCACCTCTGCTCGGCTTTAGCAGAACCTTTTCCTCCTGTCACTGACAGAGCAGCAGAATTAATCACACTCAGCCCAACTAACGTTAACAATCTGTCAAAGTGGCCAACGAAATGCTTCATCTACTGTAACTAGACAATTCACCTGAAGACCTGCTGATTTGTCCTGGCACTTCTGCCTGTAGGACAAAACAGGAACCTCCTTTTCTCCCCTCTTGTTCTCTTTTCAATATTTGCCACCTCCTTTTATGTTGCTTTTAAAAAAATTAATTTATTTTGCTTGTCTTGGTTTTGTTCTATTCCCTTACAGTTGTTCAGAATTCACTGAGTGTGAAAAAGATTTCTGCTCAAAGAAATGCTCATGCAGTATTTTCTCTCTTTGATGGGATGTGGGCCTTTACTGTTGACACCAAGCCAGGAGTTGTTGGAAGTTTTTGCAATAATGTCAACAGCTCAATACAGTGACTTCATGATGCTTGTGCCCTGCTGGATTTTGAAACATTTTTGACTTCTAGCTATTTACCTATCAAAGAAGTAGCTGATGCTGTGGGTAAAATCTCTCTCACAGGTGGATCTGCCCTACACAAGCAACTGGAAGGGGAGTCCCTGTTACCTGCCTAGGACAATGCTGTAAATCATGGACTTCACCTTGTAAGAGTGACTCTTGCAGCAAAACATCTGGGTTGCTACAGAAAGTGATTTTTAATGTTGTCTCTCTAAAACGATCTTAGTAAGACATTTTTTATGTTTCATACAAATGGAGTCTAATGACCCTTGCAGTGAACATTTTGTCATCTACTCCTGAGTAAAAATGGGGCAAAACCCAGTAAAAATCAGAAGGGCAGATTTTCTGACCTTTTTTTACAAAGATATAAACAGTAATTAAAATATGATTAATTATATTAATACTCAAATGTATTTTGTCAGGTTTTTTGCTTTGAAACTGATGAGAGATAGAATTTGCTGAAACAATCCACATTTCCCCAGCCAGTCACCAAGGCTGCTAGAACCTCCAAGGAAGCTTAATGAATCCCAGTGTTTGCTTTCCTGCAGTGGATTCCCTAGCACTACCCTGTTTTAATGGGAAAGGCCTGTCTTCACATTAGGACACAAATATGATCCAGAAGACCAGAATGTGTAAGAAATTACTAAACTGATTAGCCACTGCAGTTTAATCATTTTAATTTTTGTTCTCTTTGGCTTAGTTTGTTTTTACTCCCACATTCTTTTTTTTTTTTTTNCCTTGTATTAATAGATCCATGAAATGGATCTCCAGATGCCAAGCTGGATTCTAGGGTCCTCAAGCAAGACCACTGGACTAGCAGGAAATGGGGAACCTGAAATCCATCCCTGAATCAGCAACTTCAAAAACCAGATCAGTTCCACGATTTTAAAGGTTCTCTAATTCTTTCAAAATACTAACCAGGATTTACCATTCTATGGAAAATCTAGAGAAAATGAGTGGGGTTTTTGGTCTAGTTGTAGCTCCCAAAAGATTAACTTTTTAAAACATTTCCCATCTCCCAGTGCTTTTAGACCAAACGATTTAAGGACACTGGGAGACCAGGGGGAAATTTTCAAGATGTATGTGGTGTTACCTGGCCCACAAAGTTGGGCAGAATCACAACACAGGATCATTCAATTATGGCAGGAAAATTACAGAGCAACCCTTTTATTGCTATTTTTAGCAGAGCCAAAGTGCAACATATTATTGACTAGCAGCATCCAGTGGCAAACTGTTAATGCATGTAAGGCCCTTGTTCAACAACACCCATAAACATATTTCCCACATCTGTATCTAAATATCTGTTTGACTTCAAGAGGTTTTAAGCATGTGCTCAGAATTAACCTCTGTGCTTTTCCTGACGTGGGGCTCAGTGTAGGTAAAATATCTGTTGTAACATCCCAGTCAGGTTCGAAATCCAGGTCTTTCCAAACTCCAGGTACTGTTCAATATGTAACACTAGAGGTAAGGAGGTAGATATGCGTTGGCAGAACCAAGACTTTTGAAGTTGTTGTTGGGGGTTTTCTTGTGCTTTACAGATTTCCAAATGTTTAGAATGAAAAGTCCTTGTGCAATTTTTTACCATCTCAAGTAATCCACCCTAAATAAAGTACTTGTGCCTTCTGACACCTCTCAAACAGCAGCATTTGAACTGCTGGTGTTCATCCAAACTAAATGATTCTGAGTCTGGGACTTCCCTGGAAGTCCGAGGTGTGACACTGGAGAACAGATGGACTGGGACAAGGAGAGGGGAAACACTTCTGAGGAAGACCTTGGGTCTGTAGAGAGACAAAGAACTGCTCTGTTGCATCACAGAGAGCTCTAAGGTTCACTTTTATCTAAGCTTTGTCTTCAGAGGTCTGCCCCATTGAAAGAAAAAGTTAAACTTCAGCTGGCCCTAATATGTCTACTCATTTATCAGAAGAAAATGAATAATCAGTGCTGCAAAAAATATTTTCAGCCTTTGCTTAGTCCCAGAAAAAGGATATGCAGTTCAAACCATGAGAAACCAGTTCCTCTCATTTGTGTGGTTTTGCTTTCTGCTATGCTCTTAAAAGTAAGCAACTCATTACTACAACACAGAAAAGCAAATTAAAATATCCATTTCCTATTGGAAATTGTCCACCTTAAAATGAAAACCGAACCATGCCTTTCTTCCCCAATAAAACACTACACCATTGCAACTGGAACTAATTTGGTGGTAGCCTCAGAAATGGAGCAAAAGGTTCAACTGCAAGGAGGGAAAAGTGTCCACAGCCAGGTCAAAGCTGTGGTAACACTGCAAAGCAATCCAGGAGGGGCTTGCACAGCTCTGGCTGCACAGGGTGGGCCTTTGGCTCTCCAGTCTGTCAGTCTGCCACTACTCACACACACTACATCTACTCTGGTATTTAAAGAAGTGGCATTATTGATCCTTTTCACTTTTTTTTTTTCTCCCCCCCATTCCAAGGCCACTACAGGCCATTGAAAAAGAAAAAGAGACACACACATACAGAGACAGACAGCAAAACTCAGGCAGCACTTCAACTGTAAGTAACCAAAACTGCTGACCTTGCTGCAATTTTTAAAATCAGGGGATAGTAAAATACAGCCCAGATAACACTATATTTTCTTTATTACCCTGAACTGTACTTAATTGATAAAACTCCATGGGAGGATTAGCTTTTATACAAATACCCACACTCAGTTGTATGGCCATTCCCTAAGGAGAGCACTGCTCATATATTTCTCTTAATGTGGCTTTGCAAATTGGTCATTGCACAGTCATATGCTCAGCAACACTACTTAGATGTTTAGCATTCATTGATTATTTTTTAAAATGCTGAAATCATTGGAGTGACTGATGGTTGCTTAGATATGTAATTCTTAACTACTAACTACTGGCATCTTGACTCAATTATAAATATCAGACAAATTTTGTTACTTTATTTATATATATATCTCTCTCCAGTTATGTGTAGATGTAAAAACACATATGATGAATTAAGAGAGAATAACCTGATCCTTAAATTAGCTGCTTTTTGGGGTGAGTGGAGGAAGAACTTAATGGAAACTCCAAGGCCTTTTGTTTCCTTTGGGTGAGGGGATTTACACACTACCTAAGTGTTAGCACATTTAGCAGCTTCAAGGCCAATTTTATCCTGAAAGGAAAGCCAGAGACATATCTGCTCTGCTGCATGAATTTGCATCAAGATTTCAAACTATGTGAGGAAGATATTAAGAAATATGCTGTGAACATAAATTCTGTAAGAAGGTAGAAAACGCAACAAATCTACAAAGTACCATAGTCTCTTAATGCTTTGGGGTGTCAGAAGGGAAAATGAGCCCTCATAGGCCAGCTTGGAAATCTGTGGATTGACCAGTGTCCTGCTCTGCCTCCTAAACCTATGGATAAAATTATTTCTGTGTAATGGGGAAGAAACAGTGCTGCTCAACAGCATTCAACTAACCTGCAGTGATCTACATATTGAGAGAGAGATTACTCACCTGGAAATTGGGCCTGTCTCCTGACAACAAAACACCTTTGATTTAACTGGCAGCACCAGGGAATCGCATCGATTTTGGATGGTGAATCAGGTGCCTACACGGAGCTCAGAACTGCAGGCTTACAAATGTTACCACTCTATTAGTGATTTTCTTGGAAGTACTGAAGTCTTCCTCACACCCCCAAGGCAGAGAATCATAGGATTTTCAGGTTGATTTTGAAAGACCAAAATATATTTTCCTAGTCCTCACAGCTACAGGGGTAACTGAAAATATCAGATCTGAAAACATCAATCAAGTTTAAATGTAAGACTCAGAATCCACAGGGCAAAAAAGCCCCATGACTGTAACATGTGTTAATTTTTATAGCCGACTTTCTGAAGAGAAAATGTATGTGATCAGAAGGTGTTTATGCTGGGGAAAGGGAAGGACATACTCGACAAAAATAATGATACTCTAACAAGCCTTGTGAAAACAGGTGGCTGTGTAGAAGTGGCTGTGTCTGTTCCATCAGTGGCCAGAGGGAAAAGCACAAGCATGAGGAGAACACAGGATTAGGTACAAGAGCATCCACCAAAGAAACTGCAGCTAGAGGAAAATCTGTTGAAACTGGCAGTAAATGATGAAAAAAACAAATCATGAAGGAACTGTTTGCTTTGTGCCAGGACTTACAAAACTAATTGCTTGCTAAAAAAGGACTCATGATTTCAAAGCCAAACTCATATTTTTTGAAAGTTTACAATTAGCAGTGAGACCTAAAGCAATTGGAAAAGATCAGGCTGAACAGTACTGCTCCAGTGCAAGCAAAAGTTGCAGAATCAGGGTACTAAACCTTTAGATGACACTGAAAAATTGCTCCTGATGAGGTAACCTAGAGCCTCTCTGCACATGGAAATACAACAGGCCAGGGTGAGGAATAAAACAAGGGAAGCCTAGGAAAACACTACTGTGCATAATCAGGAAGATTTTTGCTGCTGGAGAAACTCCAACACATCTAATTGATAGTGAATCCATGAGGTTTAAATACAGTATATGCAAATTAAGACATCTATATTCCATCAAAGTCATCCAGAAGAATTCACGTGTACCAAAGTCTCATTTGTCTGCAAGCAATGTGCAGACATGAAATCTGGCCTGTCTGCAGATTACGTTCTCAGACACATGGTCAGGATCCCATTTCTGGTTTTCATCATCCTGTGTGTGCATATTTATTCACTGCTCTCTGGGTTTCTCACAGACTGGATCCCTCCCTCTGCTCTAGAAGCTACGTGTGCATCTGTTGGTGAGAGGCTGCCCACGTGCAGCTCACCTGTCTCACGCAGGTCCCTGTGAAGCTGAGGAACCACCAGCTGTTGCTGCGGACATCCTGATATCTCCTTGAGTCCTTAGAACCTGACTGAGGACCCCTGGCAGCCATGGCTAAGCTCCAGCACGTTCTGTGTGCCGTGGTCTCCCTGCTGAGCTGCAGGCAGCTAAAAGACAGCAGGACAGACCGAAGATTCCTCTAACACAGACCTGTGTTCCCCATCCCTGGGAGTGTTCCAGGCTGGGTTGGATGGGGCATGGGTCAACCTGGTCTAGTGGAAGGTGTCCCTGCTCTTGACAGGTGGGTTTTGGAACTAGATGATCTTTAAGGTCCCTTCCAACCCAAACCAGTCTGTGATTCTATTATTCTGTATTTTGGGTTGCCTTGTAGCCTGGCACATGAACCTGCGCAGCTCACATGCAACAACCCCATTTTGTTGACAGAAATCTCTTAATCACCTGAAGGCCACAAGCCATTTTGCACCACCTGCAGAACCAGTCTGAAGCCAGGCTGGTTGCTCCCTTGACATTGCTAAGAACATGACTGAATACATCATGTTGCTCAATTTTAAATGGTTTTCTTATCACAAAATATTTGTAGCTGAAAAAGAGATTAGAGTTCAATCCTCAACCCACTTCTCTCACCAAAAAATATCAGTAAAAGTGCCAAATGCAGCAAAAAAACCCACCCCAAACCTCCAATTAAATTAAGACAATACCAAGCATCTGTGTGGTTTTCTTGTCTCACTTGAGCGAATCTGAAGAAGAGTCATTGCCTGTGAGATACACCAGAAGTCTTTTGTAGATATCATAGTGCTGACAAGTGTAATAGTGACAGCAACATCATGTGAAATTATAACAGGAATATTCCTTTCAGCAGTAGGTCTTGATAAATTGGACATACTGATTCCTGCTATTAGTTGCAAGGTAGTGTGGTATCTCTCCTTTTTTCCTTAACAGGCGCTAATTATTGAGCATCAAATAGCGTAAAACATAACAGCTGTGCATACTGTCAGTGCTATATGGGCTGCTGAAGGTGTCTGTGTGTGCATATGCCAATGTGTGAGCAACTGACAGTGGGTGGTTTTGCTGTTTGTGTTATAAATGCATCTGAATAAACTGGATTATTTTTTCAGGGCAGTGGAAAATCAACTGGTTTACAGTTGAGTTAACAAGGAGAAGCCGGTTTCTGGAATGCTTGTGATGACTTTGCTGCAGTGCTGGAGGAACATGAGTGTTTCAGATTGCTGGACATGGCTGGGAAGCAGCTGAGGAACATGAAAGTTCTTGAAGAATAATGACATTTTGTCCCACCCTGAATGCCCATCTCACAAATCCCAACTAAATTATTAACATGTTTTCAGGAACAGCAAATAGGAAGTCCCAGCATTTGAAAAACAGAAGAGGAACAGAAGAGGGGGACAAAAACATCAAGAGAAACCAAAATCTTGATATACTATTTTAAGCTTTTATAGGCAAGTGTGCCAAACAGTGGGAACAGTTCAAATAGCAGGTGAAAGTTTGCTGCCAAAAGCTTTCAGTCCAAAGAAACTTTTTCCTTTGTGAGATGATTTAAACTGTAAACCATAAATACCCTGGTACCTCCCTGACCAAGATAACAACCTCAGGGAAAAAAAAAAAAAAAGGAAAAAAAAAGAAACCCCTAAAAATATTACTGTGACCTGCTTTATGGTAAGGTCAGGCTCTTAATCAGTTTCGGGGTATAGCTCTTGAAACGAGAATGAAAGACTTTCTCCCTGAATAGTTTGCTCTCCTCAGGTTATAGTGAAACAAAATATGTAAAGTTTTTTGCTTCTGAGTGTTAGAGCTGCTCTTTTAACTTTCCTTTTAAGTTGGAAAAATGCAGTGAATAGAATCATTCTTTTCAACTCAAAACTTCTTCATGAAGGGTTGAGTCTTTTTTTTGTGGTTGCACTGGTACTAACACACCAGCTTCAGATGACCTTTACAAGTATCACATGGAGGCTTTATCCTGATTAAAATGGTTTTCTACACAGAAGGGGAAGGCCTGTGACACCACTCCGAACAAAACCTCTGCAGGACAAGGTGTAAAAGGATAAAATATATTGCTTCCTCTAAGAGGAATGGAAAAAAGGACTGAGGGATTCTGAATAAGAGAGAGACATGAAAACCTGTGTTTCATTTTGATTAATTCTGCACAGTTCTTCTTTAAGCAAATGACTAATGTGGCCTCTGACCCACCAGGAGAATTCTTTTAGCTCCATCCTTCAGGAAACCCAAAGAAACAGTGCTAGGGTTACACCTAATGCTGACCTACCTCATCCATCTGCTTTCAGTGAGCAAATGTCAAGTTCATATTCTTCTCCCATCGATGAAGGGGTGGGGAAGGGAAGAGAGAGAGGATAAAATTGCGGTAACTTAATACTGGCATCAAGATTTATTTACTGTTGATCACAGCTGGTGGACTTCTTGTATCTTGCATATGTGCAAGGCTGCCTGGGTCAAGGTGCATATGCCAACGAGAGAAAAGCAGGGATAAAGTGCAGGAGAGAGGAAGGCCTGAGGATGTAGTGAACCAACAAGGAATGAGAGGCTCCAGAGTAAATTTATAGTTATGTGATCTGAGCCCAGAGGGAGGCCTGGGCAACAATGCTCCCTGACCGTAAAAACGTGCCAGCTGCTGATGGGTGTTAATGGTAAAGGGGGGTTATGGAGTCAGGCACTGGGGCTGGAAGTGCTGGGGGGGTGAACATTTGGGAAATGAGATGTTAGAGGGGTAAATGAATCAAAAGAATGGAGGTGGTGATGTCGTGCTTACAGCTCTGTGTGTGCCCCGCTTCCACCGTCACCTTCCGACACCCAGGGATGAAAAAGTTGAGGAAAGACAAAAATAAAAAATTCAAGAGAAAGGAAAAGAAGAATTCAGGGAATATGATGAGGAGCCCAACTGGCATTTCGTGTTGCTAACGTGCATGACATTTCAAAAACTGTACTTTGCATTTTCCTTTTAATTGTTCTGCCCTTTTGCTCCCTGTGCACAGTGTGTGCCATAGCACTCTGACTCTCTGAGGGCAGCTAGGAGAGGCCATGGATGTGCTCATGTGCACTTTGGGTTCACAAGTCTCCCATTTTCAATTAGTAGATGAATAAAGCATGTAGGACAGGGGGTTATTTTTGATTGCATGTTTTCAATTAAAATATTTTCTCTCTTCCTTCTCCTCCCCCCTCTAATAAGTCTCCCCTTTCCTGAACCCACACTCAGACCATTACAGAGTCCTTCCAGCTCCAGTGTTTGCAGTAATAACTTGGTGGAACAATTGCATTACAGGCATTTATACCTCTGATTGCCACCAGCAACTGGGACAAGGATGCATGGACCCTGGAATACCAATCCCCCTTAGCCTGTGGCAGCGGCTGCTCAAGGAGAGCCAGGTACTCTCCATAATGAGATCACACAACACCAACTTTCCTTTGATTCTGACTTCCAGCCCAATCAACAAAGAAAGAAAACTGCTCTCCTTGAGTAGTCTGGAACCTGTTCTTCCCTTTTGAGCTGGAGTAATAGTCTAACTCAAGATCCACAGAATCAGGCCCGAGCAAACTTAGTTAAAACGCAGGTAAAAGTGACTTCTAAGGAGGGAAGTTTCTTTTAACCAATTTCAATGTGTGGTGTTTTTTTTTTTTCCCTCTTGTTTACTAAAACTTCATTAAATCTCATTCCTTTTCAATGAATATCTGATAAACCATTTTAAATGAGTCTCAGCCGAACCTGCATTTGATCTGTATGGGAAAAAAACAAATATGCTACAGCTAAACAGGCATTTTTTTCTGGAACATATTGAAACAGATTTTCTGAAAAATAAACACAGTAGAAGGCTATTGAAACACAAGAATCAGTTAATGAAAAATATCTTCTAATTTTCAAAATTCTGAGACTTCCCAGATTTCTGGGTACAAGACACTATATCACTCTTCCCATCTGTACTGTGCTATTGTTTGTTGCACATAAACATTCCTGGAAAATGTTGGATGCACAGACCTAGTTTGTATTTGTGTATAAAGAAGATGTACAGTCAGTGACAACTTTCAGAGTTCATCTGTAAAACACTAATGAAATACTGAGTTGATTGCAACATATTCATGGTTGAATTTTTAAGGGAAAATCATATGTCCTTGTTTTGGATATAATTCACTGGTTAAAAATGAAAACAATTTTAAATTTGTAAGCCACACCAATCTACACTATGCTGAGTACACTTTCTGTCACAAGCTGCCATAGAATATCCCCTTTAAAGATAAAGCACATGTTAACCTCTGAGAGAGTCACCTAGAATAAATGTTGCTGGTATTTTATCCATACAATTGCACTTTTTCCTTTTATTTTTTTTTTCCCCTAAGAAGCACACTGGTCAAACATACCAAGCGCCTCTTGTTAGAAGTTATCACTTCAGAAAGGAATTTGCAATCTGTAGCACTGCAGCCCTTGGATGGGATCGTGAGTTCCTAACCTCCCTGGGTCTGCCCTTTGCGCAGAACTTGAGAGAAGGAGGGGGGGAAATGAGAGAGAGAATGAGAGAGAGAGCAAAAGGATGAAGAAGAAAAGCAAAATAAATCAAAAGCAGCTTTCTTGGTAACACCAACATCTCAAAGGCCAAGTGTAAAAGGACCAGGGCTCTAATGATATCAATTAGGCTCAACCCTCTATGTCATTTTAGATATATTGTACCCGCTGAGTATACTTAAGTCCATATGTATAAGGTCATTTACTGGGTCCAGAACATAACAAATTATCAGCAAAGGGTTTGGGTTTTTTTTTTTTTCCTTTTCTCCCTAACACTTTCCACTTTCTGAAATAAATTACAGCTCATAATAGTTTCATGTTGAGAACTAATTTTACTTAATTTTTTTCCCTGCTATACCAGGGGAAATAATTATTATATCATTGCGTATGTTCATTGCACAATGAACTAAAAAAAAAAAATGCTTGTTAGATTTTCTTGGATATCTTTCCTCAGCTAAGACAGGTGACTTCCTTTTGAGATGTCAGGGTATAATTGGTATCAAAGGTGCCAAAGACATAGTCTCTACAAGACATTATCTGCCTTGGCTAATCTTTCCCAGCGTCCCTCATTACACTGTGGGTTTCTTCACAGCAGCATAATTTCATATTCATTCTGAAGGGAAATAGTAAACTGCTAAGAAAAGCAGAGCAAGAGTCTTCAATATTTTCTGTTTGAATCTCTTGGCAGGCCTTCAGAAACATGTCATCTTGTTCTATCAGCAGCGTCTCAGGATGTGGTGACCACCTAAAGGCACACTTGAAGGCTGACAATAAACTTGTGCTACTCCCTACATTTCCTATAACAACAGGCTTCATGCTGGATTTGCCGTCATTTTTCAGTCTCTTGGAGAGGAACTATGCCAATTTGGGCAAACACAGCGGAATCTTGTTACATAAATTGAGTCAGTTCAGACTGTAGCTCAACTGTGCTTTTCATGATTAGGCAGAAACCTTGTTCTTACTGAGGATACACAATTATGGCATATTATGTAGAATGGCAACACCATTTCCACTGGAATCACTAGAGGGAGGTTGTTGGATCTTGTGCAAGGTGGGATACCCGAAGCTATGTCAGACACAGGTCTCCCAGAGCAGTGTTTGTCCTTGCCACTGGGTAATACATGGTATTATTTTTGTAGGGGTTACATGTGACTCCTGCTCTCACCAGACATCCTGTGGGCACCCCCTTTGCCAATTAGCACCAATGAGATCAATGGAAGATTGATCGGTCGGGATAGGAAAATCAATAGTGTGGTGGTCAGGGCACTCACTTCAGCTGTGGGAAACCCAGGCTGAAGACCCTGCTCTAATGAATGCTCAATTATTTATGCAAAGTAGAAAGGTCTGGCAGAACAGATTGAGGAAGCCTATCCCAGCAGAAGTACCCACTTGGGGTGGGAGCAGCCCCTAGGGGTGGAGGGGGCTGTTAAACTGGAGCTCCTGGCTGAACCACAAAATCCTCCCTGGAACACAGAGCTCTTTTTTTTTTTTTTTTTGGTAAAGTGGCAAGTTTCCAACCCAAGTTTCAGATGAGGCAAATGAGAATACTGGTCCCCACTCAGCTATGGCTATACCTGAGCTGCTGGGTACTGCTGAAACAGAAAACAAAGGTTTGTTCAGGCCCTGGCTATGTTCATATGCAGCCAGTGACAACCAGGTGGCCAAGGGACTCTTGATTACAAGTCTTACCATAAAACTCAGCTGTTATGAATTTTTTTATTGCTATCTCTTGTCATTAAATCTTGCTTTCCGCTCCCAGCTTTTTTCCATCTCCTTGATAAATGCTATGCAAGTTAGAATTTATTTTTATTCCCATTCTCCTTTGGTTCTCTTCCTCATTGAGGACCTGCATGTCTGCAACATATTTATTAAATGCAAAAGAAATATTCTGTTTACCTTCCTCTATATTTATTACAGTTTATTGGTTACAAGTAAAAGGAATATACACAAAAAAAAAAAAAAAAAACCACCAAAAAAACCCCAACCAAATCAGCCTTCAGATTGGTTCTTTAAAACACAAAGTTTCAAAAATTCATCCTTTTTTTTCATCCTGAGGATTTCCCTTTGTATCCCTGTTTAGTAGTGATGGCATCCCTTTTGTGCCTCATGTCTACCTATCCTGTGAAGTGCCCAGGTTGGAGTCTGCTCCATCCCTGCACCTTTTCCTGGGACAGCACAGGGAGTACCAGACACTGGGGCCTTTAAGTGCTTCTGTACTGAAGTAGAAGCACTCATCTCATACCTCTCATTCCCCCCAGGTACAAAGAGATGCTTGCATGTCATGCCTGCATCACCTCAGATGTATGGTTTGCCATAATTTCATTCCTCCTACTATGGGGAATTAAACAAGTCTCCAACAGGGAAGTTTCATCCCCTTAAACCTCCTAAACACAAGGGCTGTTCAGCTCTTGGAAAATCCCAGCTACACTCTGCAAAACCATCTACCTCAATCAATTTGGAAAGCTGCCTGGTGGCTCTCTAGTCAAATCCTTCAGGGATGTTCCTGAGGTTTGATGGGAAAAGGGGTGGAATTCAGGCAGGGTAGGAGGACTCTTAATCCTTGTAAGCAGAGGTGTTAAGTAGAGAGCAGGAACTGGGCCTTAGCTGGCAACTCTAAAATATAAATCTTTACCAACCTGAGTCAACAATTAATCGCACAAACTGTGGAAAACAACAGCAATGGAGGCACACTCAGCTGTGGTTTTTCCAAGATCCTGCTTCAGTACATGCCCCCCCCTCTTGGAAAGGCTCTTCCTCCACTAATGTACATGGAAGAAAATGAAACCTCGTGTCTATCAGTCAAAGACCAATTTCTGTTCTTTTTCTCCAACTCCACATCTCCATCCTGTATGAATATTATTCCTCTACTTCTACTTCCACTAATTGAATCTGAACAGTAAAAAAATGATATGAAAGCCAAGCAATGAAGGGTCTCTACATGCCTTTTAAATTTTTTTTAATATTTTTTAAAAAGCTTTAAACTGAGAAAACAATCTGATAAATTAATTCTCAGGTGTGAGCATAAAATAAGACGTCCTTTAGGAGTTGGGAATTAGCCCAAGAGCATCAGAGATACAGTGGCAAAGGGCATGCTTTAAGAATACCAAAAAAGATTTTGTAACAAATTAAGCTGGGGATGAAGCTGTGCCTGATGTTACAGGCCATTATTATGCACAGTTATGAAACACTGGTATGCATTAATAATAAAGATCAGTGTCGCCTTCTAGGGAAAAATTGAGCATTCTTTTAATTAACTTAAATTTTTCATCAAATTGATTGAAAAGCTCTCATCCTTTTTTACTTTCATGTAGCCCTACATTTCATGCCGTAGGCTGAAAGCAGTTTTATCTCAAATACTTGGTGTTTTTGAAAGAGTCCATGTGTTATGAGTTAAAAAAAAAAAAAAAA
>VXAC01003605.1:637262-700855 GCA_013399225.1 Rhipidura dahli
AAAAAAAAAAAGAAAAAAGAGAACGTGAACCCTTATGGAAATATCAACGTGAACTTATTCCAAGGTAAACACATGCAAGTAGGCAGATTCTTAGTATTGGCACAATTTGTACAACTGTTTTACTGGGAGTCTGATTAATCACATAGGAGACAGGTGCATGTTATTATTTAACTGCCTTGAGGAAAAAAAAAAGAAATAACAGGAAAAAAACCAAGTAGGAGTTTGGCTGAGTGAAGTTATAGGAAAATCACTGGGGAAAAAGAAGAGCTCAATATTCAGTGTTTGTATGTACCACAGGGAAGGATGTGAATGCCTTTACTTTAAAACGAACAGAGATAAGCCATACTGAAGGCACATTATTGATCTAATTTCTTGGTTGATCCAAGCATTTCAGCTTTGTCTACTACATCAGATGAGAATGAAACAGTTTGTATGTTTAGGTGGTGGTTTTTTCAGATTCCATATGACAGATGTCATTTCACAATATGCTCAGCACTGACAATTTCAAGTATTTGGAATTAAAAGCAGTATACTGGCTTATCCCAGCCAAAGATCCAGCCCCAATTTTACTGTCCTCAACGTTTCTAATACCAAGATTTGTTTCCACAGAAATGAATATCAACCAGGTACCTTAGTGATTGCAGGCATTACTAGCCCATATTTTTTTCCTAAACTTGCTGAAGTTTCTACATTTCTGTTCACTATTTGGACTGCTGGAAGTCCTTCTAAACTTTGTATATATAACAAGAAAATTCCATTCAGAATAAGAAAAAAGTGCCTGAGTCAATGCTTTCAAATTCAATCCAGTCAGTTTTTTCAGTTCATTCACTACAATGAGGCAGAAGGATGATTTTCTTCAGCCACAAGGTCCCTCTTGACAAGAGAGTTTTCTCACAGTATCAGGTGCATCATAGGCAAAACAGACCTACAGTTATGAAAACCCCATCCAACCAAACCAAAAGCTCAAGGAAGCCCCTCTCCTATGCCATCTCTCCCTATCATAACCAAACTGGAAATCAAAGAACAAAAATTATATGATTTATAACACTAGGAAAGACAATAAATATGGCTTCACAAATCTGACTGCAACTCCAATAAATCTGCTGCTTACTTTAGTTGTTAAAAGAAAGAAGATTAAATTGCTTTGAAGTTCTTTCTCTCCCATTTGCAACAACTTCAGTTGAGAACAATGAGAACAGGAATTACAAAACATGATGGTGACTCCAAAACAAGATGTGTTATCCTTAGAAGGTTCAGATGTCTCTAGTCAGAGAAAGTATCAGGGAGGATTTTTCAAAATAGCTCCGTGTTGATCTAAACTTTCTTCAGCTGAAGTCAACAATCAAACTCCCTGTGGAAGAAGAGTCAGTGACTTTGAAAGTGATACTTAGAAAGAAAAATACTTCTACTGGCTTTGATCATGTAATTGAGATAGGAGTTTAACAAGATCAAGATTCTCAAGATTTCTTCTTGGACTTAAATATTGACTCTTTTACATTTAATTACTGACTAAATAACCTCTGAACTGCTGAATTTATTAACCGTAAAGTTCATTTTGGCACGAGACGTTACTCGTAGACTTCATGTTTCATCTCAACAGTAGTACTGATCACACCAACTCTGTGTGGACTGCTTCAAATAAACAGATGAGAAAGCCCACTTGGCAGTTCTTGAATATTTAAATATTGTAAATTGAGAGCTGAAAACGTTACAGCTTAAGACACATTCAAGTATTCATATTCATTAAAGAAATTAATTTTGGAAAATCCGTGCTCCCCAGTTTGCATCACTTTAGATCCCAGAATTCCTTCAATGGACAAAATTTCACACACTTAAAAAGACCAGTTCTCAGGAGGAACCATAAACTGCTTTGGAAATGCTGCTGCTGAGGAGTGAAATGGATCATGCCTGTGAATAAGCCTAAGGAACATGTGTCTAAATTCACATTACAGCCCGATCTCATCAGCTCACTTCAAACCTGAAGGTTCTTTAAAAGCCATAATCAGAAAGGAATCTCTCTACAGCTAAAATCCACTGGTAATTTAGATGATGTTTTAAGTGATGCTCCTTGCAACTCAAGACAACACTTTTTCTTTCAGTTTTGTTATAAAACTTTCATGTCTCCAGGTTTGTACCATGTATTTGCCAACGTGAGTCAAAAAAAGCCTTTGTGTCTCACTGTGAGGTCTTGCTGTCAGTGAGCTGATTTTAGTAAAAATCTCTGGACAGACATTTAGATTGTTTTCTTGTAAAACAGTTTTAGAGTATCTTCTCATGAAATAATTAAATAATTTTATATTATCTTCTCATAAAATAGCTTTACAGAGACTAGGACCAGATTGGTCTTTTTTTTTTTTTTTTTTTTAAAGAAGTGGTGTTGCACAAAAAGGGCAGGTTTGACACAGGGGAGTACAGACAGTTTTATGTTTTATTACAGTGCTAAAAATGATTTCTGCTGTGTGTAGTATCTGTGCAAAACTTTTCACTATTTTAATAAACCCTAGTGCCATAGATGTTAATTTAGCTGGATAAGAATTTGGCCCAGTGTGTAGACATTTATATCTACAATGTAGGATTTTATTTGGGGGTTTTGGGTAGGAAATTTGGGAGATTGTTTTGGATTTATGAAGGATCTTTTCCTCTATTCAGTTTTATTGTTGGGATATCCTTTGACTACTACATTAGTAAACTGAGTGAATAAAAAGACAGGAAGATACAGCGTTCTACACTAAAATAAGCACCTTCTGTTATCAGTAAAATACAGATTTTGAGAGGAGTTAGCACCTTTCAGGATTTGGCTTAATAAAAGCAGCAGAGACTTCAAATTTAACTGCAAATTCCCTTTGACGCACAGAATTTATGGCAAAATTCCACCAGAAATAAGAACAAAGTAAGAAATCTTGAACATACTCACACACTTAATATGTCAAAATAGAATTGAGATATTAGATGCAAAGTTAAAAATGTAGGAAACTCTGGGACTTTATTTTCCTTGAAAGCTGGTGTAAAAGATAAAGAAAGAGAACTCAGTATTAACTAAAAAAAACCCCAAAACCTAATGGAAGAGGAGTATAGTAATGGATGGAAATACTCTCAGCATAATTAATCAAATCTTTTTAATTACAAAAATAACCACATCAAGCCAAACAATAAGGATGTGGGCAAAATCAGCCTTAATTTTAACAGCAATAAGGAGCATCAAAAATTGCTGATAGAGAAGAGAGAGAGAGATTCTCATCTTTGCACGGGTCTGATTTTGTGAGCAGTGAAACACATCCGACCCCACACAACCATCTGCTGAGGGCAGGCAGCTGAGGCTGGACCTTTTCCTGAGCTGCCCTTGCTGTAGGCTCAGGTGTTATCCTGAAGCTCCAGGAAGCTTTAAAAGGTGAGAGAAGGTCTCTCTTGCTGAAGGACCTGCGAGGCACAGCCAGTGCTCCAACACCTGGATCTGCCCATCAGTAACTGCAATCAAGCAAAGGGCAGCAATGGGCTCTGAACGGGAAAGACCCACCTGGAAACAGGATTGCCTAGGAACAGATGTCTGAATTTAATCACCAAAAAAGGCCTCAGAACTGGTGGGATAAAACAGTTAGGACACATGGGAAAGATGTGTTCACTCCAGGAAAACTCAAGACTTTGGGATATGAGGATAAACTCCTCCTAGGATCCAAAGCTGAGTTCTGCAGCATTAAAAATGAAGCCTGCCTTGAAGGAAACTTGTTTCCATACCCACAGGGCCCAAATTTATCTTAAAGAACTAGACCTTGAAGAGCAAAAGTAATTTAAAAAGACAGGACTTTTAAACAGTACTTTAAAAAAGTTCGAAAATATCAAGCCAGGTGTTCATCACCAAAAAAATTTGATCAATTCAGCTATTTCAAAAAGTACATTAATACACAGTAGAGACATTCTCCCTGTCTGGAAAACTCTAACAATATATATATATCCCAGTCTACAATAAATCACAGCAAAGATCAGTTGCATGTTTAAAATACTTTGAAATGATGTATTAAATTTTTATCCTCCCAAAATAATAACTACCTAACACTGACCAGGCACATATTTTAAAGTGGGATGTTTTCAACTGACTTCAATGGCTTACAAATACTTACAAATAGTTGAAGTAGATTTGCTTTGTTAAAAAAAAAAAAAAAAAAAAGCAAAGTCAAGACCTTTCTTCCCAAGATCTAACCTAGAGAATATTTTGACAGCTAAATTATAAACTATGAGAACCAGGGGAGTTGTTATGGACCATCAACTGTAGTGAAGCCAGGGAGTGTTATTCAATTAATCATTTTACTCATTAGAGGTAAGTAAAAGCCAAAATAAAGTTAATCAAAGTCTTTTATGCCCTGTGTTTAGAGCAGCTCCCTGTGTCTTGATGGATTCTTCTTGTACCAGGGACAACGTTTCAAAGACAGATCAATAAACAGAGATTCCTGAAGTTTTGAAAATTAACACCTTTCTCTAGTCATAAGTCAATCAGGAAATAATACCAAAAAGAGTTGAAGAAGTCAACACAAGTTCAGTGGGACCTTAACATGTGTGTCCCAAATTGCTAGATTTAAGTCATTCTATTTTTCCAAGCAGCTAATTTTCCCTTTTTGAAGTACTCACAGAAGGTCAGGATCAGTTTAAACATCAAAGCTCTATGAATTAAACAGCTTCATGGAAAACAGAGGAAGGAAAGTTGCCTGAAGTAAGACTCTGCAGTGATGCAACATGGCCCACCTCCCTTCCAGGCCAAATTGGGTGTTTGGATATCAGTCCAAGGCGGCGCTGGCACACTGGAGTGGAGCAGAGACCATGGCTTACCTTACACACACATAAAAATACACACATCCTCCTCCCCGAGGGTCTTTTGTCCCCGAAAAAAACCCTCTTTGACTAATTCTATGCTTTCAACTATGAACTGAATTTTTATGGATTTCTGCTGACATGTTCTATAATGTTTCAAAACATGGTAGGAAAGACAATACATGAAGTATGAACATCGATTGCTAGAAAATAATCCACAGCTCAAGATCTCTGGAAATTTATCAATAAAAGAAGCTCGGTGAAAATAGTTCTTCTTTAGAGGGAAACAGGGCTGCTTCTTTTAATCCATTTCTAAGACAATGCTCTTTTGACAACTATTGTTAAAATGCCTTTTCAATAGCTGTTACTCCACTTTCATTTCTATTCAGCAGGACTAAACACAGTATATACTTTTAGAACAAAATTAGTAAAAAGTTAATTCTGAGCATAAAGTCATTTATGATTAATAAGCTTTTATCGTGATGATTAATGGAAGACTTCCCTGAACTCTGCAGTTTTGATTCCTTTGGGAATTTTAAGAGAGGGCGCTTATAGAAACATAGCCAAGTTGTCTTAGAAACTGAACTAGAAATTGCAAAATCAGATTCAGTTCTTTAGCCAAATCTAGAAATATTATGGTAATACTGAAACAAAAACCCTTTTGTCATCCTTCAGCATCTCAAAACCTCCAGAAAATGCCGTGATGGGCAGAACAACAGAGCAGAGGTTGAAATGGGATCTGTAAACGTTGAGGCTCATCTGCCCCCCCAGCCAGTCCTTAAAGCCGTCTGCCAGAATTATTGCCTTCCATTTGCTGTTCCATCAAACAATACAGGAGGCATCATTCAGCAAATCAAAGGTGTGTCTAACCCCCCAAGATAAACTCTATCCACAAACCAGTTGATGCCCTCGTCATGCTGAGCTGATATTGAAAAACATTTCCCATAAGAGCTCAGCCAGATTCTCAAAGCAAAATGTCTCAGCGTGGCTCAGCACTGGCTGACTTGTGCTGGTGGGACTCCACTAATTTCTTTGGAATTGCATCAGCAGTGAAATGAAAAAAAACAGTGATAAATCAGATTTTTTTCTTTACCTTTGCTATCTCTGCTGCTGTGCTTCAGTGGCATAAATGATAAAAAAAAAAAGGTGCAAATGTGATACTATCAAACATATGTGGAGGATGTGTTCAATTTTCCACAAAAATGTTTGTTTTATGAACTCAGCTCCTGGAGTTAGGTTCTTCATACAAAGGAAAAAGGGAACAGAAAAGGAATTGTGTGAGTTATTTGGCCATTTCTAGCTTCACAAAAGTGCTTTCTCAGTTTTCTATTTCAGGTTAGAAGATTTGAAATATGATTTGAAAATATGGTAGTTTTTTAAAAACCTCTGCCCCAAAAGCATGAAGTGGATGGTCCACTGGAGGGAAGACATGCTACACTGATGAGACAAATCCCCTGATTCAAGCAGTGTGCTCAGTTCCAGCCAGGACATCATTCCACTGTCTTTCAAGTAGATATTTTGCTATTTCAGAATAAGCTGTGCACAAAGAAGCAGCAGAGAGATAGCAAAGAGATAAAAGTAACCAAAGTCTTCAGTGTATTAATTCACCAATGCATTTTTTAAACACATAACTTTTTTAGAATGCAAATTGCTACTCTGCTGGCACTTGGAATTCATGTTAATATATCCTGCAGAATGTTCTCTTTTTTTATTTATTTATTTTTTTAAAAACGTGCTTAAAACCCAAGTAAAACAATATTCAGTGTATGTCTGGGGCCAGTTGTCATTTTTGGGGAGTAATGGGCTTCATTAATTCAGGGCTATCTGACATTCACTCCCTTCTTCCTTTGAATTCTGAATAGCAATGGTTAAAATAATATTTTAAACTGCAAGTGTTGACCTTTCCGAGGTGGGTCCCTACATGTTAGGTGAAGGGCAGGTGTCCTGCTGAGATAATGTCACTCCTCAGCTTGCTGAAATCCATTGTGAAGTGTGCTCGGAGTGTGACGTTATCCCAGCACGAGCTGTGCCCCCCAGAGTGCCCTCCTGCTGGAATGACAGTGCTGAAAGGTGCTCAGAGGATGGCAACAAAGGGAAAGTTTTACACAGGGATGGTGGCTCGATGTAGTGCAGCTGGTCAAAATAATTAACAAACACCAAACTGATGGAACAACCAAAATTCCAATCCTACCCAGAGGACAGCTCCCAGAAAATGCCATGGGTACAACAGTTCATCTAATATCCAGCCTAATATTCAATCCTTGAATCAGCTGCTGCAATCCTACGCCAGTCAGAGCCATTCATATGAGAGTGAAATCTGCAAAACTTCATAAAGTCAAGTGGATGTCAATGGGACTATCGTGAGCTATTATGGGAAATGTATTCAAGCTATGATACAATGCCAATGGACAATTCATGACTAAATTATTTGCTGTGATTTATTTGCCACCGTATCTCGCTTTGTGGCAATCATGTGGGAATTTTTCCAGGTTTACAACTAGTCCTGGAACAAACACAGGCTGCCTGTAAGTTTGCATTAGAGCTGGAGGGAATATCAAGACAATTTCTTAATCGAACTAACCCCAAAGTTCTTATCTTAAAGCCTCCCTCCAATATATTTCCTAGTGAAAAAAATTACTACTGTCAAAGCCCTGTACCAGACCACAGGTGTGTGAGGAGGAGAGTTGGAAGGAGGGGAAAGGCACCTCACAAAGCTCAGGATGGAGTGCTGCCAACAAAAATGTCTGGCTATTGAATTACAGACACTTGTAGTGACCCAACAAAGCCAGTCACTGTGGGCTAAACTTGCACTCAAGCTCGCAGGGGTAGAAATGGAGAATTAGCACCATTTTTACTGAGAAGCTTTGTTTTCTACTTTCAACCTGCCCTTCCTTTCTCAGCTATGGTACCTCCTCTCCAAGGAGGCATTTTGGCTGGCACTGAGACCCAACAGCTCCAGCTGAAGCCCCAAACCTTTGGCAGCAGCCATGGGCACAGACAGCAAAATCCAACTCTCCTCCTCAGAGACAGGCAGGATCCGTATGGCTGAAGGTGCTAGCACTTTTCTAAACTGTTTTAGTCCATCTCTAATGGAAATCTAATGGAAATCATAAATTACTGAAAAAGGTCCACAGGTGCTGAAATTTACTACTGTGTTGACTGCTGGCAAGGTCTGAAAGTGAGGAACAATGCAAGATGTGCTAGGAAAATGAAATATTTATGACATTCATATTCTCCCTCAAGCTTAAAAAAAAGCCACCCAGCAAACCTTTTGCTTAGTGACCACATAATAAAGCCAAAAAATGAAAAACAAACAAACGTGTGGAGAAAAAAGGAAAAAACCTTGACCCATGCGGGTGTTTTTAAAACTATCATTGCAAAGGGAATCTTTCTGATTGCAGGTAATGGGGTTTATTTATTTTATTATTTAGAGTATTTTAATTTTATCTGAGCATAAGAATAAATTGGTCTCAATTAAGAGAAGAATGGAATGGCTCATCATGTTAAACTCTGAATAATCAATGACATTTCTCAATATGCTATTCAGTACAGTACATTGTTAGATATTATATGCACAGGGAGGAAGTTGAGATAATTTTTCCCACAAGTAAACGCTTGCCGTAGCTATTGTAGTTTGCATGAGACAGGAATGACTTGGAGCAAGGACAATAAAAAAGCAGGGGGGAAATTACACTACAGATTTGATCTGGCTTCCACAATCAGTTTGGCAATTGGTTTCATTGGGAACAGCTTCAAGCCTTGCAAGAATTAATGAAAAATAAAGGTTGGCTTTGAGCAGGATCGCCACAAAAAAAAAAAAAAAAAGTGAATGGCATGAAAGGTTTTGATTTTATGCATTAGACATGGGCAGGGGGTGAAGAACAATCACTTCTAGATTTTCCAAATATGGAGTTGGATATGAACTTGGTGGCAGTCCTGTTTTAAACAATTCACACCTAGTTGCACCTTGCAGGCTCCGCAATCACTCTGATGTCTACCATATGTGCAGAATGACAATTTAAAAAATGGGGTGACACAAAAGCTAGGTTCTTTCTCATAAGGTGCAGATCTATTGCTGTAACATACTTTGGGTTTTAATGCCAATTCTTTAAAGCTAAACCTATGCTTGAGAGTCAAGGACAAGTTGGGTTTTATGCACAAAGAGAGTGAGTACAAAGAGACAAGTAAATGACCCTGCCATCAAACCCAGATGCAGAGAGCCTGCAGGAGGACTGTGTGTCCTTCAGATTGAGCTGACTGTCCCTCCAACATTTTGGATTATGACTCCGGTCTTCCTCTCCCTGGAATGTACCGTACATGACAGATCAAGCTTGATTTCTAAATGACTCCACAAGAGGTCACCACAAGACGAACAAATTGTTGTCATGGATTTTGTAATGTCATTCCTTAAATTTCACAGACATTGGTATCCATCTGCTGAATTAGACAGGAAAGACTTCAAGGGAAAAGGGGATGATGAGTCATCCTTGTGGCATCCTGCACCCCAGCAAGGTCAGAAAGGAAATGGACTCAGAGCCTGCTGATGTGAGTGACGTTATCTGTGTGTCACAGGAATGGCCTCGTATTCCTTGTGGAGCTGGGGCCTTGAGAACGCACCTGCACCATGCAACAGAGTGTGCCAGAGAGACACCCAAGCTAGAATGGTTTGAGCTACTTCTGAGAGTGAAAAAGCACAGCCACATATGCAGAGAGCTCCAACACCTCCACTCGTTTGCAGCTGAGAGGCAGAACTAATGAACGTGTTGCTGCTGCAGCCACACTGAGCCGGTGCCTCTGGCCAAGCTGTGAGGCCACGTGGCTCTCCCGGGGCTCCACGGGCTCTGCCATCCCTGTGCCCCTGGCAGGGAGCTAGCTGAGCCTCAGGGAAATATCATGGAAGTCTGGTCTATCCACAAGCTGTCTCCTCCAGCCCACTGATAAACCTATCAAATTAAAATGAAGAGCAGGCGCTTGGTAAGAGTTCATGTTTTAGACAGCTTAATGAGAAACTGTTGGAGGTCAGAGTGACATTAATCCCCCACAACACAGGGATAGACTTGGAACTGGATGGAAACTTTCTCCAGCCCCCACTCAGCAAAACATTTAAGTACAGACTCACCCAGAAGCATTACATCTGGCTTATCCATATACTTCATATGGAGCATGGGAAAATACGTGCCTTTAAAAAAAAAAAAGCACTCTCTGGGATCTAAAGAGACAGAAAAACCAATATGTTCATTTCTGATTTGCTTGTGACATTCAAAAGGTTCAGGAGCTGTGAAATTCTGAGTCTGGAAACTGTTTCCCAGTGCTGTTTTGTGTGCTGATTTGATTTGTACAAGGATCAGCCTGAGACAGGTCATGGAGAGCAAATCACTTTAGTAAGCTAAACAGTAGTAATAATTTTAAGTGCTATTTTCCCCTTGAGATTAATTTTATTTTCTAATATAACCAGAGGCCAGTCAGAGAAAGAGGAGAAGAGAATGACATTTTCCTGGATCCTAAAAGAAAGCTTAATGATGGAGAGGGGGTTCAAAGATAATGGGAAATGGGGAGAGGCAACTGTAATAACACAGGAAGACTTTACATTTATGGAGGATGAAATTCACCCTTATGTACAGGGCTAGGACAAGGATCATAAAGTTTAAATGTTTACCCAGCACAGAGGTGGATTTCACCCCTGGTTACTTGTCTGTCCTCCAAGTGTGCACACACAGCTGAGAAAAACAGAGCCACAGCCCAGGATAAGGCTCTCAGACCAGCAGGCTAGCACAACACTGTTTCTATTTTATGCACAAAGCAGAAGTGTCAAAGACGTACTAAACAACAAAGATTGCTTTAAGGATGTCAACAGACAGGCATGTGTATAAAGAGAGAAGAGGAAAAGTGGTTTGGAATCAAATAAACCAAGAAAATCAGCAGGAATGTCCTTTCCCTTGCATGACGTTACTTGGATGAGCTATGAAGGTCCAGTCAGCCTTTCCCCAGTCACTAAAAAGCAGCTTTTTCCCAAAATCCAGCATAAACCCTGACTTCTCCAGACAAAAAGGACAGTGACTGACCCTGGGTGTAGCAGCCCAATTGCATCCATTCTCTGTGTGCTTCACCATTCCCGCAGGATGCATTTCCACGTCTTCATTCTTCATAATGTCTCACCCATGCCCATTTAGGACTTCCCATATAAACACAGACACTTCCTCAAAACATTCTTTAAGTCCATTGTTTGCCAGCACTGTCACAAACTCAGCTCAAGGATTGACTAATAATCTGCAGAAAAATCTTATAGCAACTATAGACTGTGTGGTCCTACAGTTATAAGCAAACAAATAATTTCATATGAAGAAATCCTGTATTTGCTGCAGTTAGGAGTTCTCTAACTTGTATGGGATTTAAATCAGCTTCCAACAGATGTAATGAAAAACTCTTAGTAGCTTCTGTGGGATGTGGCTGTGTTCCATGGCCTTTTAGAAAAAACAGTGATGTTAAGTTCATCAAAAGCCTCTGCAAATTGATGCTGATTTGGGTAAAATGCTGAATGGAAAGAGCAAAGATCAGGATAATTTTTTAAAAGGCAATATTACTTTCTAAAAGACACTATTGTATTTCTACATTTCCTTCGCTTTTCTTTAGATATTGAAGATGAAAAAGGCAGAATAAAAAGTATAAAATGTTGTGAATTAAATTAAAGACTTTTTTATTTAAAGGAAAAGAAGCCAAAACAGCAACATGTATCACAAACTCAAACTTCCAGTTTAGGAGGAGCAGCTTTGACTTTTACTTTTAAACTTAAAAAAAAAAAAACCCAAAAAAAAAGCAACAAACATATTTATATCATCTTGAAACATAAAATCTAAACCCAGCCTAAGTAATGGAGCTAAAGCTCTTCTGCATGTTCAGCTCCTGAGTTGTCTCCTCTGAAACTCCCTCTGGATTGTCCGTAAGGCAGCACAGCCATGGAGGATTAAACATTAATCAAACACCAACTACAGTTTTAATCTGGCAGACACTTACACACAAAAAAAACTTCTACATGTAAGTAGCCCTTTTGAGTTCAAAGCATTTGCTTTACCTATATAAAGTTATTTACATGCACAAGTGTTTGCAGGTTCAAGGCCTATAACCTGAAAAGCACAGTAATGTTTTCAATAGTCCCTCTTGAGCTACTTCATGGCAGTTTACTCTAGGAAGGGAAGGAGTTTCTGAGGATCTGTCATTATAACTAGTGTTCTTCATCCAGCCTCTCTCTGATTCTTCACAACTCACCAGATTTAAAAATATGGTATTTTGTACAACTGTTTTACTGGAGATGCAAAGCATATGGTAAATTTTGAGTAAACTGTGTGCCCTTCCCTAGAGAAAATATATTTAAAAATAAACCTGCTATAGAGCCTATAAAAAGGCATCACATTTACAACACACAACTAAGTCACTGCTGCACAATACAAAAAAATTAAGAGAGCTTGAATGAGTACAACTTTCCTAAGCAAACGAGGGGAAGTACAGGGAATTGGTGCAAAAGAAATCTCAAAATCACAGTAACATTTTTAGCACTAATTTTTCTCTCCATTAAAGTATCTTATTGTCATATTTATCCTCCAAAGTGTCCTCCCTGCATCCAAAATGGACCAGTGCGCCTCACTTAGGAGTTGATTCAGCAGCAGGATCTACAGGGATGCACATCTGCAATGCTGTGAAGCCCAGTTCTTTTCTCATACAAAATGCTCTATAGATGGCAATTTTTTTCCACCGTTACTAAATATAATGAGTCCTGCAGTGGAACTTGGCAGCTCCTTAGCATTGTACAGCAATTACCAGGAAGAAGGGAAGAACACCATAATTTCCAAATGAAAGAATGGGGAATTAGATGAGCACAATGTAGTCCTCCACTGGAATAAGGATGGGATGCTGAAATTCTATGACATCTTTTTTACATATACAAATGGACTCTTCTGATTTCAGAGATGCTTGGAGCAGCATAAATAGTCTTTTGTCAACTAAAAATCAGCCTGTCCCTGAGCTGAAGTCAAAGGAGTTTCCACTACCTGAAGAAAAGACTTTGTATTTCTTGTCATAAATATCTCGCTCGGAACTGGAGAGCACATTTTAAAGAGGGAAATAGAACTGAGCTGATCCTACCAAATAAATAAAGCAAAATATACTGCATCAGCCACTTAGATTGCCCCCAAAGCAACTCCTTTCTCCTTTTCTCCTGAGCTTGAGCCTACATGAGAAAAGAGTGACCCCTCATTAATACCCTCCTTACAGACTGCTTATTGTTTTTACTTGTTTTATTTCCTTGCACTTGGAAATAGAAGCAATAAATTTCCAGGGAAATGAAACTCACTTATCAGATTTTCCAAGCATCAAGTTTCATATTAGGAAAGGGAAGGAAAAAAAAAATCATTCTAAAGGGACTCGGTACAGCTGTAAACCAATATGTGGAAGCTGTATCAGAGAATAAACTCTCCTGGTAGACTCCCTGTTATAAGCCTCAAATTTCAGTCAGAAATTTTCTTGAAGGGGCCAACAAACTTACAGGGTAAGTATTTAGTGATTCACAATCCAGGCCCCTCAAATCAAATCAGTGCAACTGACATTTAACAAGATCAAATATTGCCATGTCTGAAACAAAATGTGGATGGGCAGTGATTGTCTTTTACAAACCATCCTTACCAGATTTTTTTTTTTTTTTTTTTTACTTTTTATTCCAACAAAGTTGTTTCTTTTTAATCTAACACCCTGATGGGAAAATCAGGAATAAGAAATTTCCCAACTGAAAAAGTTCTGTTCACTCCTCAGAGATGTTTCATTTTTTTTTTTCCATGTTTTCTACTGGACAGATATATAGGTATTTTCCCTAATGTGAGTTCACTAATCACTGCCCAGTTCTCCTTCCCAGTGTCCTTCCAACTGACCTTGCTGAGAATTGACCTCTCACAGAGACCAGGACAGGGTCAGACTGACAGAGAAAATCTTGGACCAGGCTCTACCACCAATTATCACATTATAAATCAAGATTAATACCACAGAACTTAGTGCAATGGGTCTAGAATTAAATCTCTCCAGCAAGAACTTAGTTCACACAGAGAAATCCTCCCATGGGGGTAAATATCAGTGTTGGGGAGGGAGGTGCAGGGCAAGGATGTTTCAAACCACTGGCCAAGGTGAAAGGAATGCAGGGGCTTTTAAAACTCATTTTAAAAAGCCCTGCCTGGCACAAAAAATTCCTATTGCTCTTGTATATGAACAATTCTACGCAGTGATGGAGAGCCAGAGAATGAAAGAGTTGTAAAATCCCTGGGCACGGGGGAGCATAGGAGCACGGGGAGCAGGCAGGGATGCAGGAGGGGATGCAGGAGGGGATGCAGGAGGGGATGCAGGAGGGGATGCAGGCAGGGATGCAGGAGGGGATGCAGGAGGGGATGCAGGAGGGGATGCAGGCAGGGATGCAGGAGGGGATGCAGGAGGGGATGCAGGCGGGGATGCAGCCAGCAGCTTTGCCTGCAGCACTTCATTCCCCGACACCCGGCACTGACAGGGCTCCTGCCTCCGAGCAGCTCCTCCAGCCTGTCAGGCAAGCCTTAAATACTACATCAAAGTTATGGTTAGATTCCACCGAGGAGACACTTCAATGTGTCCCAATCAGGCCTTAATCTTTAAGTGCTGTTTTTTCTCTCTCTCTTAAGGATCATGCTGTTTTTTCCCTCTCTCCAAGAGCTCTAGCTGAGCCAAAGCAAGCGTCACTCAGCCATCAAAACAAGCCGACGCAAAATTATCCTTTTTTTTTTTTCCTGATGACTACCACGAGGAGGCACTGCAGCCTGCTTTATGGAAGGAATTTTTTAATTATTAAAAAAAAAAAAAAAAGGAAAAAAAAAAGAGGCAGGAAAAAAAAAAAACGAGGGGAGGGGGGGAAAAAAAAAAAAAAAAAAAAAGAACCAGCCACCCTGGTGAAGTGTCTATTCGACACCAGCACAGCTCTGGTGTCATTCCCTATTTAATGGCTGTCAGTGAGGGGGAAAGACAACGTGGTGGGTAATTAAAACCAAATTGCAGGCAGGAGATGACTGCAGAAGGATGATATTGTCATTAATACTGATTTAACATGCACCTGGGTAAGGTGAGAGAGTGCAGCTAGGGAAATCGCAAAGGCACCAGGGTTGCCTAATTTAAAGATGTAGGGTTTCCAGCCGAAGCATGTTTAAAACCCGAATAAAACCATCATATTATGACAGCGGATATAAAACTGAAACAAATGTGCTACACATGTCTGTTAAAAAGCAAAAACTCTGCAACCCTGTGTTCACAGCAAAGCAAGCGCTACGTCCTCTCTGAAGTTCAAAAGTATTTTTTTTTAAGAAGGTATTTTGTTGGGTTCTCTCATATCTTGGTTTCCAATGTGTTCGGTGCTTCCTCTACTTTTATAAAGCTGACTGACAAGAAGGGATCTTTGTTAGATGGAGGGGGAAAAAAAAAGCCACTGAAAAATCCAGTCTGTCTCACAGAAAAAAATTCTGCTCCATTAATATTTCAGGGAGTAAAGATCCCCCACCTTGTATTTGGTGCAGGACTGTGGTACAATTCATTTGTGAAGAAAGGAAACTGTGGACTAGCTACTGAGACAGGAGATAAAACAAGGAAAGTTTGTTAATGATAGCATGTTGCAGACTCCAGAGTTTTGTGTTGTTCCAGACCTGGCCGGCTTCGTTCCCAAGGCTCAATCCCAGATCCAGTAGGGCTGGGTAAACCTTGTTGTCTGCCCAGCATATTGCTGAATGCAATGTACATCAGCAGCTCTTAATTATAAATTCAGCTACTGGACTTCTCCTTAGTGAAATAATGAAGTTCAAATCTTTGAAAAAAATTTATGACACCTAAAGGTGAAAAAGTATATTTTACAAAACCTATACTCCTCCCCCCCTCTTATTATTTTTTTTTCCTTTTTGAGAATTCACTCTGGACATCAGATCAAGTTCAAATAGCTGAAAGGAGGGTTGCAGCCTTCACAGGCAACATATTCCTATACAGGAAAATGTTCAAACTAAAGCTGAAATTGGGGTAGGAATTGATAAATCTCCTTTTAGTTTAATTGTAAATGAAATGTGTGTATGGAAATGACCGCCTTTCTATCTTACTCTTGAAAACTGAGTCATTATAGAAATCATGAAGATATACACATGTTCTACAGAGAAAATATATTCAAAGGCAAGATGTCAAATTATTAAAAAAAAAAAATTAAAGGCAAAATAAAAACAAAGGCAAAGATGAAATAGCTCAGGTAGAGAAAATAAAGGTGATGGGTCCTGACCCAAAGGCTATTGAAATCCACAGTGAAGTTCTAAAAATTCAGTAGACTTGATCAAACTCCTAACAGACATTATTATGACAGGATTGCACTGTTTCATTTTCCCTTTTGCAAGAATCTGAAAGGTACAATTAGACTTTTAATTAAACCGCAGAAATGTTTGTCACCTTCCGACGATTTGCACAATTTTTTTTTTACAATTCACGATTACCTGTGAATTAAATACTCCTCTTCCTCTCCCCACTCCCAAAGCTGCAAACAGGGAGCAGCGAGCTGTCCCTCTGCATGGGGGCTGCTGCTTTTGGGGACACGAGCAACGGGTTTGCAGAGTTGGCTGGTGGGACAGAGTTGGGAAAACGCTCATTTTTCAGAAGGTGCCGCAAAAGGAGTTCAGCTCCGGGTCAGAACATACCCAGACACCTTGAAAGGCAGGTGTCAAGATTCACAAGCCCACAGGGAAGCAGGGCGAGGGGTGGCAGGCGCAGAGCTGCCGGACCGAGCCGAGCCGAGCCGAGCCGCCTGCCCGCGGTGCCCGCAGCGCCCGCGCCCGGCCCCGCTGCCACCGGCCCCGCTCCCTCCGCACTGCGGGGATCATCCACCTCCCGCAACAGGGATAATTCACCTCCTTGCTGGGGGGCAGCAAAGATAAAGGCAGCGCTCTCTGGAAAAGCACTCAGATTTAGTGACAAGACAGACAGCGAAGGACCCAGGCAGGCAGGTGCTGTTTCTCCCCGGGCTGGACGCAGAACAGACAAGCTGCTAGAAAAGACTGGCAGAAAAACACGAGATCTGCCGAAGTCAGTGTGAGTTTCACTGACTTGTACCGAATAGACTTGGAAAACAGCTTCAGTAGCAACAGTTTCTAAATTAAAACCTGTTTAGGTGATCATCAGATCACGCACTTGCTTGCCTGTTTCACCCAAATTATCTTTTCCCCCATATTCTAAAAACTGGAACTCCAGTGACACTCACAAACAACATATGTTGGTCAGATGAACATAACATCAGCGTGTTTTTTTTTTTTTTCCCTGTTTGTCTGTGTATGAATATTTTATGGCTCAGTATTTTCCAGATCCAAGATCAGAATTCAGCTATCAATTTTCTGGACCGTGACACTCCATTTTCTTAATTGATAGTAATTTAAAAATCAAGTGACTTATTTGCCGTCTACTTTCTTGTTTAAGAAAAAAAGGAAGCAGACATCTTTATAATAGCTGCCTAGAGAAATGTCATGACAAATTGCAGCATAGATCAGAAATACTACTTAGCAAAGAGCTTAATACAAGCAGCTTAATACATAAATACGGAAAACTAGGAGCAGGATAAAAAAAATAGAATCCTAATCTCTTTTGCTCAACTTTGAAATCTCTAAGGCCCACATCCTAAAAAAACCTCAGTGCTTTATTTTACGATCACAAGGAGCCCTCCTCAAGTTAATAACTCTAATAAAGTTTGTGTGCGAAAATCCACTGTGATAAGACCTAAAGTACATTTTCTAGTTGGGAACATTGGTTGCATTTTTCCCTTCCTGTTCCTTCTTTTCTCTCACTTATAAAATACATATTCTGTTATGATTTCATCTGTCTAATAGAATAACTATCAGATAAACTACTTCCACTACTGCATCAAAGCATGATCTAAACATTTGGATACGAACCAATTAAATTCTCCTTTCCACTTTGAAACACTTGCCAGAGGAATAGCTTTCTTTCCATATTAGTTGTTTGAGAATTAGGGGGATTTTCTCGATATTCAGGTCCCTATAAAAAAAAACCTGTCCAAGGACAGTTAATTCAGAAATTTTTAGGGGTTTTTAAATATAAATCAAATAGATCATGTTGTAATTTCTTTTATGACACAAGGTTAAAGTGTAAGAGTCTCTAATATTGTTTATGTTCAGTTCACTCTGAATTCAGAGAAAAAATCCAGAGAAAAAAGTTGTTTTCCAAATCCTGTCATATCTGCACTTACAAACAAAGGGGGTTATAATCAATAAGCTCTGTGCTAACAAGGCTTCAGGTACCAAAAAAGAAAGTTGTGTGTTCCTCAAGTATCCCCAGATAAGGAAGTGATCAGTCTTCAAAGCAACTGATAATTCATGGACAGAAAACAACAATGCTCAACCCAATAAAAGCAGCTCTTCTGCAGTGAGTTGGAAATCTGACCCCATTCCCAATAGCTGACTGCAATAAAGCACGGAAAATCATGAAGCAACTACCTGACACTTAATACTGGGTTATTATTAGAAAACTATTTTCTTGTGGAAAAAAGAAAAAAAAAGTAATTTTCTTGTGCTGCTACAAGAAAAAGGCAAATAACATCCCTTTCACCTTTTAAAAATACTAATGTCTCTGTATTGAGTTTATTTGCAGTTGAAGCAAGAAATACATGGGACAAACCTTCCCTAGGTGCAAAGTGATATTGCTCTGTGGGCTTCAGTGCAGCTATTTTCATTTACTCTAGGTCTGGACCTGGCAGAGGAATTTTTAAATTTTTTTTATTTTTCCCCCGGAAAGGTAACAGCTGCGAGCAGCAAACCCAGAAACATGCAGTTTCTGTTATATTTTGCTTCCAGATGAAATGGAATGTCTTCGGGGAGCCCAGAGGCATGCTAATGAGACAGGTTCAATGGAGATGGACACACTGAGGCAGCACCTTGGCCCCTGCTCTGGCTGCCCTGCGTGCGGAGCACGGCTCAGCGGCTGGAGAGGTGCCCTAAGGGGGGCATGGGAGGATTTCCATTGCACAGGGATTCTTGCTTATGAACTTTCATTAACACAGGGTTAATTTCTAAGGACACTGAAGAGTCAAAATGTCTTGCAATTGTTCCAGGACTGCTACACAGAGCCATTTTTGTACCAAAAAAAAAAAGAAATTTTTGGATTCATGCAAATGTATTTTGTTTGCAAAGGGGAATATTGAGTGTTGGACTTGTTTTAACTCAGCAAATACTGTAATATTAATGTATTCACTGAGTGGATTAGGAAATTTATCTTGTAATTTGTTGCTGCTACTAGTTGTCATTTTTGATTCCTGGAAAAATGAAATAAGATTTAACTTCAAAAAGTTCTTCTTTATTATCTAATTAAATAAAGGTGGCAGATTAATTGACTAATTGGTGCTCATGTATAGATGGAGACATATGGAAAGGATTTAAGATTAGACATATGGAAAGGATTTCTAAGATCTGTAAGACTGTGAGCAGCATTTTATCAGATGTTTTGTATACAACACGTGACCTGCACAAAATGCTGCATTCAGCATATACGCCAGATTCATAAATGGGTACATCTGAAATTCAGCCTCGTGGACATATTCACAATCAGCAAAGATGCAGACTAGTAATTCCATTTTGGACACAAACCTGCCAACGAGGAGGAATCTTAAATGCACACTAAAGTGCCATAATAAATAGTGATTTTTAATTTTTTTTTCTTTTTAGGGACAGTCCCTATCATTCATTCTCATACTGAGTTAAACACAAACACTTGAAAAATACCCATTCAAGCGGGTGGCAGCACGAAAGTGCCAGACTCTGAGTAAGATCTCAGCTGGCTGAGTTTTACGTGCATACAGAGGGACAAGGAGGGAAGGTGTGGGGATTTAAGCCACTCCATTTCAGTATTAATTCACAGGGAGGTGGTCTAGACAGCGGAACTCAACGGCGCAGTGTACACACAGAGCCAACAGATACAACCACGCTCGCAGCAAATAAAGAAAAAGACCGAGTCAGACAAGCCTTGCAAGAGAAAAACAGTTACATTTTGTTAGGTTAATGGGTTGCAATATCCCTGCCACATCTGCAATGGTTTTAGAGGATTTATACCTGTAGTGAAGCAAACGATGACCGCATTGCATTATCGTCTTTCAAATAAATACAATATATTCTTGAAATACTGCTTTGGTCAAGTGCTGGGATTCTTGTTCAGCTCCAGCAAAGATTTTGACTGCAACTCAGAATTGCAGTGCCTATTTGGGAATTACAATAGAGCAACTTGCTACAAGTACAAAGGTGGATGCTTTTACCCCCAAAAGAAAGAAAAGGTCTATGTCACTGCTACCCTGAAAATGACATTTGAACCTGGGATCTGTGTAAAGGTAGTGATGAAACCTTGAAACACTGTAAGAATTTATCAGCTAGAGAACCCTTCGCGAGGGGCCAAATCAGTAAAGATGGCACTCTGTGTAAAGTTATCACCTAGAAAAAGGAGGGTTTTTTTACTTAAATGCAGGTAGAAAGCCAGCAGTCACCCTACAGCTCATGGAGCTGCCAGTGTTGGAAGAGACTGGCTCTCTGACTACACTGAAAAGAAACCCTATTTATATTTTTCAAAATTCCTGGCATGAAATAGGAATTGCCTCCATTCATGATCTTGGAGCAGTCAGAGCTCAGTTCTGGAATTAGCATCACTTCCTACAGCCTTATCCCAATACCCCTGAGGAGATTAGCATGCCATGACACCAAAAGAACCCATTTTTCAGCTCCTGGTGCAAATGGCCCATAAATAAGGAACGATTTGAAGACATTGATTCAATTTATCCTCTGAATGTGGATACCCCATTATTCTGACTGCACCATTCCATGTTTACCTAACCCAGCTGGGATAGTAACTCTTAGTCAAAACATGCCTAGATACACACACTGCCCACAATTAATGAATAAGAAATTTGAATATACTGATATTTTTCCTTAATTTATTTTTCTGGAAGTAGCAAAATATCCCAGTTTGTCAAAGTTAAAAGCCTTAACTCTTCCTAATCCTAACCATAACCTTAACCCAGCCCCAGACCCTGGCTCAGAGAGGCCTGGGAACCCAGCGCTGCCTGCAAATCAAAAAGAACAATTCCTTCAAAGCTCCTGATACTTTGCTCTTGTTTTATCTCGGGAATTTGCAAAGTCCCACACTGCTGTCTCCCTGTCTTTTCTACTGCATGGCCTCACTCCAGCTGAAAGCAGACAACAACACCAGGTTTCCCCCCCAGAAACTGGGACATCCCCCAGCGTGTGACAATGAGCACTTCTGACCCCAGCCCTAACTCCAACCTAACTAAGCTTGGGAACTGAAGAGAGACTCACAGATTAGTCACGCTTTTTGTTCACCTGTCTGAAAGTTGCAAAAGACCACTGCCCCTCCTGCACTACAGACCCCAAACCTGGACCTTATTGCTAACCTTAGGTAGGCATGGGAAACATCTGCCAGCCTCCAGCACAGAATGGGAGAGCAGAGAGCAGACAAAACCAGGGTTCAAACCATCACGCCCAGAGCAGGGCTGATTATGGCCAACCTTTCATTAAAAGCGTCTCAGATTGTACATTAAATAATTTTGTAGCGCTTACTTTAGGAAATCTAAGAAAACATGGATAAACTAGTCTCATGAAAACCTAATTTTATGCAGTGAACAGTGTATACCAATTTCCTTATGGTTAGTAGGAGTAGAAAGCATCTCAATAGAGGGACTGAAACAGGCAAACTACATACAAAAATAATAATACTGTTAGTAATTTCTGCTTACTACTTATATAATAACTAAAAGAGGAAAGGGGAAATATACATTGGGAAATCATCTTATTTTTGAGAGGTTATAACCCAGCCTTCGTGTTCACTTTCATGATAAGCCCAAATTACTTTCTCAATCCTACACTTAAAACAAGAAAGAAGTAGAAGATTGAATCAAGACTCTGTGAGTTCAGAGAAATACTGTATACATTAAAATATGAATTAATAATGCCTCAGAGGATCTTAAAAACTGTTGACAGACCCATGTGTCCCCCTATCCAGATATGTCCGTGTGTGTTGTTTCCAAATGTGAGATTTAACTAAGTGTGTCAGGTACCAACTCATATTTTTCTTATTTTCTGTCACATGCATCGGCTGGTCCTTTCCTCTAACAAAGGAACCACAAATTGTCATGGAGGTGACTCACTAGAAATACGTCTCAAAGATGAGTTCAGTGAAAAATAAAAAAAAAAATAGAAAAACACTGGAAAAACAAAACTGTCCCTGTTATAGTTGTGTTCTCTGAATTTGCAGAACTCTGTGTTTTCCTGCAATCCCACCCAGGTTGCCCGTTCCCAATTTACAGGGCCCGCACGCCTCCCCATGCACCAGCTGCGGCAACTGAAAGTAATTATCACTCCAGACACAATAAGGTGTTAAAGGTAGTGGCGAGCATTTTGTGCAAAAAGAAAAAAAAATTAGGAAGAAGGGAACCTGATGAAAGGAGATTAGTGTCTGTTAGTCTTTTGGAGAGGAGCAGGGAAAAGCAAAGAGGGGGAGCGAAATAATAAATAACCCCAATCCTTAGGGAATACTTGCATATGTGGCAGACAATGAAATAAAAGTTTTCTTTGAAGAGTGAGTTCCTTTTCGGATGAAGTAAGCGGCACCAAAACGAAATCACAGAGTTATGTTACAGCTGATGTAGAACTGATCAAAAGAGCAACAGGATGGAGTTATGAGAACAGAGGCTGAGAAAAACAGAATTAAACCAAAGCACACTTCTCTGGCAAACAACCTACAGGACCCAGGGAATGAGAGCAGCCACCGCCGGGCAGCTCTCGGAGGCTCTGTCTAAGGAGCAGCCTGGCAGCCCGTTCAATACCTGTCCTGAGCTTCTTCTGGGGGGTGGGAGGGAAAGGCAAGAGACAGCACACGCAGAAGGGAAGATCTTACTGGAAAAGTTGTCAGAGGCAAGGCAGGGAGGGCAAGGAAGAATACGAGTTCGCTCCCAGGAACGGCAGAGAGGTCGGATCCGTTCTGGCTCTCTGTCTCTTTCCAGGGGATCTAATTTGCAGTGAAGCCCCTGGGACTCCTGTCTCCGGCACTGGTAGGAATGAGATCACAGCCTGAGTATTTGTTCTACATTTTCCAAGAAAGTAGATTTTAGCGCAGCAAAGGACTCACACAAGGATCTCTGTGAATGACTCAGGTACGCACACACTGAGAAATGCTCGGGAGCTGTACAGGGAAGGGATTTTTTTTTAGCTTTCTTGCATTTCTGCACGGGGTACAGGTTTATTTATTTATATAGGTAATAGCTGCTCATTCTGATCCTACTTTTGCCAGTTTTTTCTCTGAAGTAATTCCACTGATGATTAAATGCCTGCTGAATTGATGGTGGGGGTATTCCCAGCCTTTCCAGGCATGGTCGGCTCTGCTACAGGGCAGTGTCCAGCAGCTATAGATGAAATTGGTGATAACCCCTTCAGCTAGCACAAAAACCTGGAATACAGGCTGTAATCAACAATAGCCCGTCTTTTTAGTGGGTAAACCAACACTTCAGCTGTCTGCCTCCTAATTTCTGTCATAAGTTCTGGATGCTGATCAGTCTCCTCTTTTTTTAGTGAAGCACAACTAGAAACTGACACGGAGCAATGTGAAATATTTCCAAAGAAATTGCACCCAACGCGCCTTCATTGTTAGAAGCTTCCGATTCAACAGAGCTCAAAGCTAAAAAATAGAGAAATTGCAGTCTATGGAGCATTCAAAGCAAGGACTGGTTTGTACAGCTGTAAACTAATGTACATGTTTTCACAGAGATTTTCTGCATTTGAATAGCTCTGACTTCAAGCTACACAAACCTTTCCATTTGTCTTTTGTACTGGAGATTTTTGAATGCTGTAAAATCCCCAGCTTTGGAAATGTGACCAGTTACAAATTTAAGCGAAGAGTCGTGATTTGGTTTGGGTTTTGTTCACAAACCTCTGCAAACGAAATGACACTCTTATTGGCAGAGCAAAATAACCTCTCCAGTGCCCCTTGCAAAACATCTTCCTGCCTTGTGGAGCCAGAAATTAGCTCAGATGTTCCAGAGTAAAAAGAAACACCCAGGGCCAACTGGAAAGCATCATCACATACAGCACAGCAGGCCTGCAGCATTGACTCTGATGTGTCCTTGACACATCTTCTCTCTAGGTGGTAGAAGAAAGGTGCTATCAACAGGTGACTAAGGAAGGGAGAGGCAACATATGTGCATATATATATATATATATACACACACACACACATGGAAACCTAGTGCTTTCTGATCCAACCTCCAGCTGCTGCCTGCCTTATTTCTAGTAACTTCCTTGATCAAAAGTAAGATGATACATCACCTTAGCAGGCACTCGGCTGCAACTGAAGCAGGAAGATGCTCCTTGGACTTTCTTCGGGAGCATAGGAATCTACTGATTACACTGTACCTTGAGAAGTTTGTTCCTTCAGTAGAAATCCCCTCATTTCCTCCCTCATTTCCTCCACCCACTGTTTAGTCTCTGTAGCAAGTGCCAGAAATTAATTAGTACGTATTGGGACAACAGGATGTGGCACTGGGGGACATGGTTTAGTGGTGGACATGGCAATGCTGGGTCAATGGCTGGAATTTATGATCTCAGAGGTCTTTTCCAACCTTAACAATTCTGTGGTTCTAAACACAAGCTGATTGTTGCTTGTGTCACTACACAGCATTATCAGTTCAGTTCATTTCCATACCACTGGTGCTAGAATTTTATGGGATGAATCAGTCAGGTATGCCATATTCAATGCCTATGTGTTTTCAGTTTCTGAAGCTAGAAAAAAAAAAACTAAGAAGAATTTTTTAAAAGACTAAAAAATCAGGACATTAGTCAATCTGCAGAAGGAAATTTAAGTAAAAATAAAATTGTTTATGGCTTTTATTCATTGCGAGAGGAAGCTACTTTATATAAGCTAAATTAAATAAAATTACTGGATAGTGTACAAGGTCCAGTAAGGACCTAGAGGAGGTTGGGGCTACTGATTTTTTTTAAGGGCCTATCTCCTTCAAATGCTTGTACTTGCAGGTAACTCATGCTGAAGTAATCAAAGTTACCTTTATATGCACACATTGACACAACTGGCCTCAAAGTCACCTGAAGTGTGTGAAAACATTAATTGACACAAAGGTGAGTACTGAAAAAGGGGCTGTTGTGGACTCAAAACTGTGTAGCAGCAGTTGAAAGCCATAAAAGTGTAACACACCACACGCATTAAACGATTCCACGTTGTTAACACAAGCCATTACACTGATGCCCTGCAATGTTTCCTTTGCCACTTCTCCCATGTTAAGAGAATGTTCTTCTAGACCTTCATCATTCCCTGAAGCAAAAACTGCTGTCTGGCAAGAACTAGACTCAAAGCATTGTAGGGCATTATTTGTTCATCCACAGGCATGAAAGGCACAAACACCATTCAGTTCCTCCGGACTGAGACAGAGAGCATGCTATAAAACCTTCAGAGTGATTCCTCCCCCAGCACTTTGCTAAATATTCAAATTTGAGAAAAGATTTTCAGAATTATACAGGGAGGAATCCAAAATTCTGTTGATCAACAGCCAGCAATTCAGATATTAAGTTGTTTGTGATCCATCACTTCAGTCTTTTTCTGAAATTGCCTCATGGGGAAACACTACAAAATAAAACTTCAATACTCCCATAAGCTCCAAATAAAGCTTTTCTCTTTGATTGCCTCTATCTCATCTGTCTGCTTAGATTTGTGTGTCTAGTTAAGTGAATACAGAAGACCATACACTTGAAATGAAAACTACACAGAGTACACTCTTGACTTGTTACCATAATTTACCTTCTAAGTGGAACCTCTTATGAGCCTACTCAATTATATTTAAAATGACTGCACCTTTATTTCAACACAGTGTACACGCTGAACCTACGGTCGAAAATCCCGAGCTGATGTAAAATTGCAGAGCCTCATCAAAATTCATTGGGGATTCCTGACTTACACCAGGCCACACAGGGCCCCCAGAACCCATCAAACTGCAATGCTTCTCCCATGGGGAACAATATTAGTGCTAAGCAATAAAATGAAGTTGCTTTTATGTCTAATGTAGATTTCTTTTCTGATATGATACTTTAGTTTATGCTTTTTCATGCAACAATACCTTGAGTGCATGGCAGGTTTACACTGAAAAACATGGTTTAAAAATACTTGTTAAATGCTGAAGGCTTGACAGTTCCTTTAAATAATACTGCGGAAAAAAATGCACAAGAACATTTTGGTAGCAGAATGAAAAATGCTGCAGTTTACAGCTCTGTATGTCACCAAGAAATTAGTATAGATTTTTTTTTTTTTTCCAGGACCACTGTCAGAGCTGGCAGGCCTAAAATTAGACATACCAGGTATGCACTTCACACTGTCCCTCAGGTCTGCCTGTCAGCTCCCTGGGAACAAGATTCCTGTATATTTCAATACCCTTCCTGCTCCGCGGATCCCCAGGAACAAAGCCGATGGGCAGAGGCAGCACTTCATGACACGCATCTCTGCAAGCAGGAAACAACCCATCACCTTGGGGGCTGCTGCCGAGGGGTCGCCGATTTAAAAAGCAGCGTTTGGAAAATAAAGGAACGTTTGGATGGAATCCGGAATAGTGGGAACTGGAAGGCGGGAGACTGGGCTGTTTTAAAATATTCAGTCATATTTTGAAGTGATAATCAGATATGAACTGAAAAAATAAATCAATGACTTCTCCAGTGATAAACTATCAATATTAACTAAAGGTCAAGAACAATCAGATTTTGTTTGTCTTAGACATTGCTTTTCACAGTTGACATTAATTCATTTTAAACCTGCACCATTTGCCACTGCTTCTTTTTTTATTTCTGGTTTGTTTTTTTTTTTTCATTTCTGAAACAAAACCTAACTGTAGGGTCTCATTTACTACATCATTTACCTTTTTCCAATTACACAAATGACTGAAGTTGACAGTGGCATGTTTTTGAGTATAAATATGATAATTTACTACTGGGAAAGAGATAACATGATACTCTTTATTCTGCCATACTCTGCTTGCAACGCTGTGCAGAATCTTAATTGAAAGATTTTAAATAGTAGCTAAAACATTGTTTAGGTTTTGTTGTTGTTGTGTTGGGTTTTTTTTTTTAAATAACAGCTCTTGAAGCATTTTCTTTTCTTCTACTATGTGTCCTTTTGCTCCTGCTTTTCATCCATTCTGGTATAACCGACTCTGTCTGGATCATGAGTTATCATTGGCTGCCAGTGGAATGCTACAATGCAATTTGTCTTATTGAAACATGGGCTAGCCCCACATGGCTGCAAAGAATCATTCACTTTCTAATAAATCAAACATTTGGTAAAATTCCTTCTTCTCTGACATGAAACGGTGGGGCAGACAATGCCGCCTGCAAACTGAGAGGAGATGGTGATAAAAATGCCTTTTTTGTTCAGTGCTACTGAATTATTTTGTGATTAGTGAATTGCAACTACCGAATCCAAGCTCGTATCCTTGGCTGGTATTTTTTTTCCTTTCAAATTCAATCACTGTACTGTTTGTCTACTGTAAATAGAATGTTTCTACACTTTACATAATTATCAACATTGTTTTTCCATGTAACAGAGAGAAAATCCTCACCCTTTAGTAATCACTGCAAATTTTGCCATGAAAACATGGAATTCTAAAGCCATGCTATTATGTCTCTGACAATCTTTGAAAAATATTTATCTGATAGAAGGCTCAAAATTATGGAATATGAAAGAAGAAGCAGAAATAAATTAATATTTTTTGTAGCGTCACTAAAACTTTAGAAGTTACCATGAGTGTCACTTCTCTGCAGCTGTAGTTTTTCTGTCAGATCTTTGGAAGCCAGGTTATCTGGAGGGGACATCTGGGATTCCCAACAGTAATTACAATATATTTTGAACTGCGGAAGTGACATTATGGCTATCATCTCCTCAGGAAGAGGGATAAGCCAGGATGAATCCTGAGAGTCCATCAATCCCCACCGACTGCATCTGAGCAGTTCACAGCTGAGTGTTAGACTTGTGCATTAAGTTCCTCACATGAGATGCTTTAGGATGGCTTTATTACTTCTCACATTTTATGCTGGTGTTAGGGTCTCTTAATGCTGATAATTCTATCCGCTAAGATGCCAAACATCCCCCATCAGGAATGTCGTTCCTAAAACATTCAGACATGTCCGCCAGGCCAAAGCTGCCTTTTATCTTATGATTTAGGAAGGGGAGGGAATTATGGCTCCCTTCTACCAGTTTATGATCCCAAGATTTAGAATCTGCAAAGAATCTGTACCATATGTTTGACCACAATCTGTGCAAACTTTGCTCGGAACACGGTCCTGTAATGCAGCCCAAACAACCCCGTGGTGCTGAGAGGTGGCAGGAGGGGGAATTTCCATCAAAGGCTGGGTAGGGCCATAAAACAGCAGTGACAACCTGCAGGAAGCACTGGGGCCCTTCCATAGCCATGCAAAAACAAACTTCATGGAGTTTATGGAGTCACAGCTCAGCCACAGACGTCCTTAGGACACAAAGGAAGGCAGGACCCTTGAGGAATCCTACATCTCGCTGGTCCCCCAGCAGCAGAGCAACGTCAGCTGGTCACATCTGGATCCAACAAATGAGGGAAGACAGGGCTACTTCACTACATCCTGGAGGTTACCTGAGATCCTTCTGTCTGGTTTGAAGACAGGTTCAACTTCTGCCCTGGTTAAGGTTTGTGTTTGAGCAAGAGACATGTCATTAACACCAGTAAAACCAGCTCAGCATCAGACCAGGAAGGAGAGGGCTCTACTGGAGAGTTCAAGAAAATGGGACACTGTGCAAAAACTACTTTTTTAGCTTTCCTGACCCATAGACACATGGGAAGGAATTTCTCTTGAGAATGAATTTCATGGAAGACTTCCAAGAGCTTGTAGTGCTGACTTGCATGCTGAGATCAGGCAACAGGGAATTCTAGCTGGAAACTCTGCCAAATCTGCTTTGTCACCACAAGATCAGAAAAACTCATATTGGCTTCCACAGGCCAGAACCAGACCCAAAATGTAGGAAGATCACCTATCATAAAACCCCCTCCAGACTGCAAATTTGTGATCAAATATTTAATGTAACACCTGGGAATTCACCCAGTGAGAACCAAAACCCAAGGCAGTAAAGGATTAGCAGCTTTCACTGCTTCTTGCATGGCATTAACTACAGTCAAGGTCAATTTAGGCTGATTCTCTACAATTTTTTACAATTTACAAATACCTTTACAATTTTTTTCCCCTCCAATTGCAGCTGAAATAATTCTACATGTTAGGAACAGGGTCTAATCTGAGTGAGTTTGCTTTGATTTAGGCTGTTTACATTTAAATCATGTATCAGTCTGGTTCTAATTCAAGCTCTTTACTGGCACCGATGTAGGAAAAGTCCATTTCTCTCCAGTCATTCTTTTGATGTAAACAAAATCTGTGTCCTGCAGCTATATCTTAACTAGGTTAGGAGGCACAACAGCTATGTAATGGTATCATGTGCACTTCAATCACTGCATATATTATTTTTGCCAACTTGTAAGTAAATTAGCACCACCAGCAGTCTACCTAGAGTGGCTTAATCACAGGCAAATTCTTGAGTCCCTTTCCCAGTAGTGTAACTTATAGCCAGCCTGATCCCAAGGCACTAAGGAACCTCGCTGACCCCCTTGCCTCATCTGTAAAGTGGGGATAACAATATGGGGTGGAAGAAGGATGTACTGGTAATATTTGTAAAGTGCTTTGAAGATGCTGAGAGTGCCAAGTGTTATCATGGCTTCTAAGCTCTGAAATGTTTGATATGATTATGTGCACACATAATTTTTAATGGTAATTCAGAGCACAAATTAGAGATGATATTTACATTTCTTCCAGGCAAGCTTAATTTCCAGTTATCAAGGAAAATATCTATTGCACAAATAGGGTATCAGCTATTCAAAAGTTCCCTCAGGGCCTACCAGTTCTATAGCATGCCATTTTTTTTAAGCTGTCCATGAGATGACAGACTGTAGCAGTTCCCTTGGAGGTATTATGGATTACTGATGAAACAATAACCAGAAGTAATATTTTCCCATCAAAACTGGAGCCTGGGGTTTTTGTTGTTGTTGTTATTTTTCTCCTAACAGCACATGCTTTCAAAAAGACTTTGCCTTCATTTATATGTAATTTGCAATCCCATACAAACAACCCCTTAAAATATAATTAAATTCATAATGGACTTTTTTTAAGCAAAAGACTGTAATTTGCTTCTGTTGAAAGTGCAGAATTGTCAGTCTTTGGGCTTGGAAAATCTAGCATTTCTGTTTGCTAAAGAAAACCATCTGAGGCTGGATATGTTTAGTAGACAACTTCCACTGCAGAAGTCTTGGGCTTTTCAAGAGACCACATTGTGGAACAGGTATTTATAATACAATGAAAAGAAATTAAAAGACAAAAAGAGAAATTCTAAGAAGTTAGAACCGTGTTTAGGCTGCTTATCAGTGATGAGAGAAGATGGTGCAGTCCACAGAGCCCTGGTCAAAATACCCCATGTAAGAGTAAATTGTCAGGACAGAAACCCATGGAGACATAGCAGCGCTTAACTCCCTCTGAGACCAGAAGAGTTGGTCACCTAAGTGCTTCTGTGGCTCTGAAGGGTAATCTCTGTGTCAGAGTTTCCCACCAGCAAAACACATTCAGTACATCTATAATAATAATAAAAAAATACAATATAGAACAAATAATATATAATAAATAACACAGATACTCCTTGCAATGAAAATTCCATTAAATGTCAGTATTTCAGTGACAACAAGGACCACAGAAGTCTTTGAATTTTCTTTCCTATGCTCCTTTACCCATTCACCTGCAAAACTGCGTAATACAATGGAATCACAGAATGCCAAAATACCCGAAGCTGGGGAAAAGCACTTCTGGTGTTCCCCTGTCCAACTCAAGAAGAACAGGTTGCCCAAGGTTGTGTCCAGCTGAGTTTTGATTCTCTCCAATGCTGGAGGCTCCACAGCTTCTTTGGGCACATGTTCTAGTGTTGCCCAGACTCACAGGAAAGATTTTCGTGTGTTTAAATGGAATTTCCTCTAACAGCTGTTTTTTTTACATCAGCTAGAAGCCAAAAGGCCAAATGTCACCTTGATAAAAAGTTCACCATACCAGATAAACAGCAAAACCACAATCAGAAATGGTGTGTGTATCTTAAACTGCAGATCCTCTGCTCTGCAAGCTGCCCAGCACTGATCAGTGTGTGGTCACATTCTCAGGGTCCAATTCCCTTTCATACCTTGCCAGACTGAAGCCAATACTGGGGACAACACACTTTCACCAGAATACTTTCCAAAGTAGGGGGGAATTTGGAAATACACCGTGCTGATTTTAATGCATTACAATCACTATTGCTTGTCTCAGTGAAATTCCTGACAGCTGGTTTAATTCACGTCTAGGTTCTCTGAAACCTTCTTGTATTTTCTCCACATACAGCTTACCTCAAATGCCTGGACTTCCTTCAAAAAAGTTGCAAAATATACACATTTCAAACTGGGAAGGCAGAGATACAATGCAGTGGCAGCATCAGATCCAGGAATATCAACTAAAACATGTTCAAAATAAATAACTTGTCAGGATGTGTATACTACATCCTCATCGGGGATGTTTATTGAAGATTAGGTTAACACTCTTCTGTCTGAAGGAAGGAGGGTGGCTGAAGATCCCAGCCTGCCATGTGCCCCCAGTTTTGCATGCCTATGGCCACACTCTTTCCTTTGGGTTGCACCAGATAATGATGCTGGGTAGCATTTCAGGATTTTTGTTTGAAGACTGATTCTGCTTGAGTTTAGTGTTCCTGTCCTCTACAGGCAGGAAAGCTTTTGGTTTTCAGTTCTCCTATTTTTGTTTGATTGTTTCTCTGAGAACCAGAGATCTCAGTCTCCCCTTTTCTCTGTAACCTTTGTCTCTCTCGGCCTCTGTTCTGATGGTGAAAATGCTGCACATTAAACAGACCCACCCAGTGCCACTAAAAGTGGGGGACAAAGAAAAGAGAGAAAAAAGGGTTGTCTATCACACCCTTAATGTTTAGTTTCTTGAATGTGTAACATTTAGAAATATATCTGAAATAAAGGCCTCTATTCAAAAAATCTGTGCATCAAACAACTTGGGACCTTGGGAGCTCCTGGCCAATTGCTAGGAGTTTGCACTCCCCTCACTCAAGGGAGGTCTGAAATGTCAAAATCTTCTGTCATCCCACTTGTCACATCACATCCCACAAAGGAACGTGGAAGCCATCATCCACTCTGCTGTTTATTGTCATGAAACCCCATAAATACTCACTCTCCATAAACAGTAACAGCCCAATTAAAGCACTCTTTACCAAGTGTGATCATTTTCAGACAGAAAGTATTGATTTATCCACCTATGGGCACTGCATAGAAACATCTCTTAATGAGAATGATAGTGACCTCCGAACTCTGCTCTTTCACCCTGTAATATACTCTCTCAATTTTCTGTTAAGTGGTCTAGTGGCACATCAGCAGAGATGGAAAGACACTCTGATTCTTTAATGTCGACACTGGAAGGCTCGCAAGGAATGCTCAAATCTTCATTGTAATGGGAGGTGAACAGAAAGGTCACTTATATGCAGGGCTTTCAGCTTGTTTGACAAGACTTCTTTAATAAGGGAAACCTTGTTGGGGTACACTTGTCCGTCAACTGCCTTTGCCACTCAACCCCGACACAGCCAAACACAAACAGTCCCTGTCGCATGGCCTGGCTCCGGAGCCACTTCACCTGCCCACACATCCCTGCCAAAATTTACAGGTCGGTTGGCTGGGGGTGTTTTAGCACACAAGGGTAGGAAGCAAAAGAGACCTCGATTTTGTTCAGCAGCTGAAATTTGTGAGCTTACTGCGTGTGTAATTGACAGCAGACACGGAGCACTAAACCAGCGCATCCGTTACTTTGATTAATCCTCCTTTGGAGTGTGATATTGTTTGATATACAGTGCAGGGCTGACACAGGTTACCGTAATGCCACTTTACCAAACAGATTACAAAATTGTGCAGGGAGTATACAGCACTCGTGCAGATAAATACACACAAGAGGAAATTCTAACAGCTTTTAATTTCCATGCTTTTCAGTTTTATTGTTGTAAATGCAACTCTTTATAGGACTAATGACACAGGCTGGCTCGGCTGAGTCAATTACACCAGTAGGCACTTGGATCAGATATTTCTCCTGCTTTCCATTTGTACTGTCTACGCTTCTGATATTTGACTAAATTACATTGCACCGTGGTGCACTGGCACTTGCCATATGTTATATCTCAGAGCATTTTAAAGGACAATAACAAAAAATAATAATATACAACATGTAGTTCAAAGTGGGGACGCAGGCAGGAGTGTCAATCATTATGAGCTACTTTCAGCAAATAGCCCGGAGTGTTGCGTTCCCGTGTCCTCTAATCTGTGCTGGTGTTAAATGAGTAGGAAAGTTGGTAAGGATGCCAGGGACACTGACTGCTCTCAACTGTGTGGGACTACTTGTGCATGTCTGTGAGTGCACGTGTTTGTTTGTTTTGGGGCAGGAGGGATATTTGGTGAATTTTAGTGCTCATGAAAGTTAGACAGCAACAGCACCATCTGTCCCACCACACAGAGCGCCGCAAACTTCCTCCACACAGATCTGCCAATGCACTTCAGCTCTGACCTCCAACACCCCTTCAATTCCAGTAATGAGTCTACAGCATCTCTTGAGAAGAAACTGTCAATTGTTCTGATTTCTGCTAAATTGTGTTATGCTTAGCAGTGTGGGCAACTGCCCACTAGTAACTAGCCTGAGGCCACTAAACTCCAATCTGAACCTTGCCTTCTGGAGGTGAAGAGCTTGTTTAATACACCCAGGCACCATTTCATGAGCCCCATCTCCTTTATACCACACTCACTCATCAAAAGTAAGCAGAACAAATCTGCATTTAAAGTCAATTCAGAACAAGGGATGAGGTTTTGTGTCTCTCCCTTCGAACTGTCTCTGACCCTGGGAATTTCTGATTCTAAATTCTAAGTGCAGAGTGCCCAAGGAAGGATCTTTCTGCGCAAGCCAGTTTGCCAGGCATATATCCCTCAGGACTGTGTTCCATGAATGGGGTGGCAAGACCTGCCACATTTGTTATGAGAAAACTCTATAATATTGACAAAAGTAGATTTGTATATCACTGTGTCTTCCTTAAATTTGACTCAAAATCCACTCAAAGTACTTTAACTGCGGCAGTCACTACATTTGTTACCCACACAAGTACATGCAAGTTCACTTAATAACCATTAAGGAATAAATAAAGCCATTCTTAAATGTATGAATGTTCTACCCAAACCTTCTTTTCCTATGTTTCATGCACAATTTAGATCTGGGTCTTTTTTTGTGATTGTTTTTAAATGGCAATCTCCTAACATTGATATTTGGATTGTGCAGTAGTGCTGCTCTGAGTTTTCACATCTGATTGCAACAGGGGGAAGCTGGGCTATACTAATAAACTAAGAATTTGCCAGACTTGATGTGATTCATAGTTGCTAAAGATGCTGTGTGATCTCTTCAAATCATTGGTTTGAGACATTTCAAAAGGCATGCAAGAAATTATGATGGTTTGGGGTAACCTTACGACCTCAAAGATTTGATTTTACCCTTTACTCAGTTGGCTAAAATGTGAGGCTTTACATTCCTTTCCAAATGGGTTAGCCTCAAATGTTTTAATTATGGATATTATTATCCACAAGGATGTTAAAACTCTCTCTAAATCTTGTTCTCAGATCTGGGAATGGAGATCTGCAGCTTAGGGTGAACATTTGGCTACAGCAGTTTTGACCAAATTAAATGAATGAACAATATTAACAAGTAATCTAATTAAGTGCATATTACTATGTTTGTGTATATTCCACAGTCCATGCCACCTACCATAAAAGTATTAGAGCTCATCAGTGCAAAGAATATTGCCTTCAACTCCAGTAAAAGGAATAATTTCCCTGCAGGGCAGTAACACTCTTCAACGTGGCGAATAGCCACAGGCTGCGGGGTTGTGACTTTATGGTAAATAGCTGCCTCTTTCATCAACAGAGCAATGAATTGGAAGAGCCCCTGGTGAAATGTATGAGGGTAATTTGATTTCTTCAGGTATAAACATGCAACCCACTCGTTTTCAGGCACCGCTAATTAGGCTGGGTTATCCAGATGCCTTGGGGTAATTATTTTGGCTGTACTTACTGATAGCCAGGAGGGTTGCGAATGTCAGCCGTGTTCTTTCCCACCTTTGGCCACAGTCCCAGTGATTCATACTGCAGTGATCCCAAGCAAGCATCCGTTCTAAGGGGCATAATTCTACTCCCTCAATAAACATGTCTAATCCTCAGCTTCCATTAGGGTTACTTAGAGTTTTCTGACTGATGGTCAGACACACAGGCAAAGCAATGTCCCCATTCCTTTGTGCAACTTTAAGTGAAAAACTAAGAGAGAAGGCTTGCTTCCCTTTGTTTTACATGTTTTTAAGGGCAATTATTTTTCAGCAATTCAGTTCAGCAAAAAAATTGTAGTAAATTACACTGCTTAATTAAAAAAAAAAAAAAAAAGAATAAAAGCAGGTATATGCAAAGGAAATTGTTATTCCCAGTGGTAAAATGCAGCTATCCATGGAGTAGGACACCACAGAAATGTGCTCAACCACTTATTACAGAAACATCAAGTACTAAAGTAAAGCCCTGCGTTTTTGGACACTGAGACTGTATGACCAAATCCTACAGGAATAGCACCACAGCATGACCAGGACCTGGTCAGGGCTGAAATATGACCAACACAGATCTGATATTAAAAGATATTCTTGGCTTTGCCAGCTAGACCATAACAGAGTCCATAGGAGATCACCTCTACATCACACCCCAATCTGTCATTTCCCTTAAGATGACATTCCCCCTTCCTTTGGGAGCTGGAATTAGATGATCTTTAAGGTTCCTTCCAATCCAAACCAGAAAGAGTCTCAGAGAGCCACAAAGCCTCCTGCTCCAGCTAAAATCTGGGAAGTGGTAATGATTCAACTCCATGGCCTTGAACATCCTCAAATCACCCAGTAGCACAGGCTTGAGCTGATTTGGGGATGGGGAAAATACTACCCCTTCCCTTGAACATTCAGTAACAATTTTTGGGGCAGCACCATGCCTTTAGGACAGTCTCCTGCACTTCTGCTTGTGCACTGCAGCCTTATCCCACAGTGAGAATACTTGGATGGTTTGGGCAATTCCTCCATCCCATCTCAAACAGAGGGATTTTCCTCTCACTCCTTGGAGGCAAACTGAAGAGAAGGACACTCTCTCCAAGCCTGCACACACAGCAGCTCTGCTTCTCCCCAGTTCTGCTGCTGACACCGGTCAGATATTGTCATTTTCTCCAACTAAACCCTTTATGTGACAAAGAACTCCTTGTGCTGGGAAAGGCCACTCATGGGAGCAACAGTTTGCCAGTCTCTAGTGCTGATTTCTCTGCTAATAACACAAGGGGGAGAAACTGTTGTTAATATTCAAACCTCTGAGATTTATTAGCTTTTTGTGCAATGCACATTTGTAAGTGTAAATGATGCAGAAAATTCATGTACATGATAATCAATTAAGAGCAGTATTTTACACGAAAACCAAGGCTCCACACACTGCATAAATGACATGCTTTACTCTAAATTGACCTAATACATTTCCAGGAATGTGTCAATTAAAATTTTAGCCTTTTGGAAGAGGGGAAGAAAGACTTTGAAATCAAAGCTATTAAATACTGGGAATAAAATCAGAATATTGGTTTCCAGCTGGCACAGAAAGGCTAAAATTTTAAAGAAATAAAGAAGCCAACCAAAAAAAAAATTAGAAAAGGAAACAAAACAAACCCTCCCCAAAATCCACAGAATTAGGTACTACTTGCTGCTGCCCCACTCTCAGACATTTCACTCTCTGTTTTCCGATATTTTGATTTGTTGGATTGTTGTTGTTTATCCTAACAAAGGGAGATTAGAGGAGGTAAAATAGTACTGCCATCCCTTCAGGATACACAATGTATGTATAATATATAACCTCTGATTTAGATCCACCTCCCTACCAAGTCATAGTCAAATAAAGGGGAAAAAGTTATTTTGAAAATGGCACAAGATATTTCTATATATAACAACATATTTTCTGTAATACAGAGGAGGTCTTTCCAGAGTTATGGTTCAAAATATTTCTATGCAAAAAAAATTAAATCCAATCACCGCTTTACTCTTCTGTAGTTTGTTTTCTTCCAGTGTTTTACCCAGCTCAGAGGATGTGACTGACCCCAGCCAGTTACTCTTTCAAGGCTTTTTTGTCTTCTTTGTGTGCAAAGTTTAGACAGTATTTGTACTAAAAAAAATAAAAATAAAACAAAAGAAACCACAAGGCTTTTAATATTTTACAGGAATTCCTAGAATCGACAAGTCCAGACCGGAGAACCTTCCCTTCCCAAAGCCTGCCTGCAAAAGAAGAACTTGTATGTGGGGACAGGAGAGCATTTGAGCAGAGTCCCTTAAAAAATATTTATAATTACAGAAATAATCAGTGCTCAGGAACTACGAACCAGGCCCAAGACCTCAGTAATTTTTCCTGTCAAGCATTTGTTCACATGGACTGAAGGATCAGACACGCCAGCTTCCCTTAACTAGGAACAAAATATTACCATTAAATATGTCTGTCTCTTTGTAACTGTATTCCTGCAGATCCAGTGGGGAGATTATTTTAAAATTAATTAAGAATTCTTGATTTTGAACGTCTGATTTTCTTTTTCCTCCAACAATTTCACTGCTGGATTCAGCTCATTGCTACCTCTTGCATCTTAAGCCTCTGAGCTCCAGCTAACATTTAAGAAATGGTCCATTCACAAGTTGTACACTGTATTTTTTTTTCATAGCCTGCTTCATTTGTAATTAAAATGCAAAAGGAAGGGATGGAGCTGACATTCCAAGCTATTTCCAGCTGGAGCAAAAGGACAACAAATGCAGCAGACCAGCCACAGAGGTGCAGCAGCATTTTTCCTTCATGCTTTCTGAAAAGCATTTGAACCCCCATCCAGTCAGGAGGGAGAATCCATTCAGTTCCTTTCATCAGTAATTGTCTTCCCCAAAATAGCCACCATTATCAACATTTTTGGGCTGGGGGAGGGAGTTACATGTACCATACACCCAGGCACTGCTGAGAAAGAAACCTTAAGGGAACAAAGCCAATTTTCATTAAAGCCATGGTTAATAGTGGCTTCCCAAAAGTGTCAGTCATAAATTCCAAACCAGAGATAAATTCCACCGTCCACTTCCACAGCTCTACATTCCTGCATCTATAAATGTTGCAATGCGGAGCAGTGGGAATTGGCGTGTGCGTGGGTTTGTGTGCATGTGTTTCTCTGGAGTGGATGGTGGTGGGGTGGGTTTTTTTGCCTTTTTTTTTATTTTTTTTTTTTTTTTGCATGTGTTTGCCATGTCTTTTTGTCTGGTGGCAGCTGTTTCTTCTGACCTCTTCCATCTAAAACTGCTGGGGTGTGCAGTTCCAGCGGACCTCAGGGGGCTTCAGCAGAAACTGTTGTTTACCATCTCATGGAAGATGTTTTTTTTGTGCACAGATCACACATAATAACGATAATGATCAGGCTCTGAGCTCATATACACTGATCTTCATGACACAGAAGAAGCACCTGAAGTAACATATATTTTTTTTAAATAAATGTGGGATAATATAATTTCCATTCATGCCTTGGCTAATTATGTGGAGGTGCTCTTCCCAGACTTCATTAATGTGGTCTCTCTAGTGATGAGCAAGTTTTCTTTTCATACTCCAGTCCATTTATATTTATTATTACAGCTGAAGGGAGTAGCTGTCCTTTCCTCCTTAGAAAAGCAGTCCATAAAACCTGCGAGAAGATTCCATCCCAGAAAAATAAATGACATTTTATGTCTCATCCAGGTGCTGGGTCTGGCACCACCAACTGATGTGAGCCTGGGGAGAACCCTTTCCATCACCTTCCACAGGCTGAGGATCAGGCTCTGAGCTACACATTGATACCAGTGTTTATCCTCTTTGTGTTTTATCTTTCTTGGAAAGAAGGTAAACTAATAAGCTTGTGTCTTCCACAAGTAAATTTCCTCGTCCTTCGCAGCTGCATTCTCAAACACTTGGACAAGAATGAGCTGTTGAGGAGCAGAAATGCTCTGTGCATTTTTAAATGTATTTTTATTGCAAGAGACTCACTTCAATGTATTTCTTACGTGAAAAAAACGCCAGCAGGACCTAATCTTGTAAGGAGCTGAACATTTCCAGCTTAAATACCAATTGCCCTTTCATTCCCACTAGATCATGAAGAAAAAAAGGCTTTCACTCCTTCCAGCATTGGGCCAAGGAGGAATATTTCACAGGCATTCCTTATCCTAGATCCATGGTGTGAGCTGGATTCTGTGCTGCTGGAAATCAGCATCGCTCCAGCACAGAAGTAACTCCAAAATGCTGCTGCAGGGTCGAACCAAACCCCACACAACCATCCCCAGGCTACTAACAACCCACAAGGAAGGAACCACAGTGTTCCAAACCAGCTCACCAACAGCCATGCTGGGGATGTACTTCCCCCTGATTTAAAATAACTTCCCAAGCAATGGTTTTATTTCCCTCTCTTTTCTTTTTCATATTACCTTTTTATACCCCAAACTTTAAACACTCAATTGTTTGTTTTATGATGCCTTTTATAGTTTTGGCAGCTAGTGCAGTGCCATGTAAAGAATTTTAAGAATACTCATTCACTCACAATGCAATTTAAAACCCTTCCCAGATGAACCAAATTTACAATATTAATTACTTTGTGAAGACATCTTGTGGTTTTTAACTTGCTTAGATGTAGTAAATGGTTTAGAATTACAGGGATTTACAGACAAAATTCTCCTTTTAACGCAGTGCTTAAACATATATAGCAATCTAGCAAGAAAAAAGCAATGTGAATCATCTTTTTTTTTTCCCTCCAGAATGTATGTTCAATCTTTTTACTTTTTTCAGCTAGTTGGGAGTTTTGTTCCTCCACCAAAAGAATGTTTCAGCGCAATCTAATTCCAGCTACCAGAAGTGCTATTCCAGAGAATAAGATCTATTGTGCGATTTATTTTTCAGGAGAAGTATATTTCGTTTTAGTGGGACTCATAAGCTTATAAACTTCCTACAGGAGAAAAAAAAAAAATCCAGCCATAAATCTTTGCTTCCTTATTTTTAATTGTAAAACTCTATTACTGTCTCTCAAAGGGTTAATGATTCTCTTGGCTGGAGGACAATTCATTCTAGGGCTAAACGCAATGACAAATAACCATTATTCTTTCCAACTGCACTGATAATCGGGACAGCTTAAACATTTTCGCCAGTATAAGTGAAACCATTAATCCTCTTGGATTTCACGATAAGCGGTGACTGCGAAATAATGACTGTGTCATTGCAGGCAAGAAAAAATGTTAACAATTAAAACAAGTTAGCCATTATCTTACAGAGTACTGAATCGCTTTCACATTTCATTAGCAATATTGTAAGTGATATGTACCTTATTAAAAAGCTCTTATTATCCAAGAAACCTAATTAGTCAAAATCTCTCAGTCACTGGTTTAATTTTCTAATAATATAAATGCTGTGTTGGGTAATGCACTGTAAGGAAAAGTTGGCTGTTTGTCCAAAAAGAAGTTCCAACAAGAAATTCAAAAATCTTACTTAAGATGAGAGATACAGCAAGCAAAAGGAAATACAGTTTTCTTACTTATTATCAGGTGAATTAGGGTTTTGTGAAATCTTCTGCCTGGGCATACAGGTGTAGAAAAACCATTTTCTCCCCTCAGTGTTTAAGCAAATTGCTTGGTGTTACATTGAATGAGAGGTCTGAGAAAAAGGCAGAACTTTTCGTCAAGCTGCAAGAGGCATTTTCATTCTCCTCACACTCAACCCTGAAGCTTCCTATAAATGAAGCTGATGAACTAACACCTGAGACACAGCTACACCTGGAAACATAGGAGAAAGAAGCCTCTGCATTTCTTGAAGGCAATGTCAGAGATCACACCTTCAAATCCTCCAGGCTTTAGCCTCTAAGCCCCTAAAAAAAGACCAAAAGTAATACTATCATTGCTCTGGCTGCTTTTTAAAAAACAGACGGCGGCTACTAAAAATATCTCTTGTTTTCCCAGCCATTGTTTTTTTTTCTTGGTCGGCAAAGCAAGACTTGGGAGGGAGGGAGGGAAGGAGGGAGGGAGGGGAAGATGTGTTTGAGCACAGGGCTGTGCCCGAGTGCTCCCACGGACAGAGCGCAGCTCCAGGAGCGTTCCTGGGAGCACTCGGCTGCACGGCTCGGTCCCTGCTCTCAGATCTGTGAAATATTACACTGCAACTCACACAAAAGAGTTGCAAGCCAAAGGTCTTCTCTCAAAAAAGTGACTATAAGAAGCTGACAAAGTCCAAATATTTATTTTTAATGCCAAAAAAAGCACGTTTGGATTGACCAAAACACTCACAAAATCCCACTGAATTAGGCAGATACTTTCAGTCTAAAGCTGAATTATTTCCTTTTTTTTTGCTATAGAAAGAAGCCCGGAAAATTACAGGAAACTTTTCATTTCAGATCATACAATTCACAGGATTTATATTAAAAAAAAGGTATTATTTTTATAATGAATATAACTTTTTCTTCATGAGGGAAAGCTAAAGACATTATGACAGAGTGACCTAATTCCTTCCTTCCCCCCCTTTTCCTTTCCTCTTCTCTCCTCCATATAAACCTTTGATTTGCACAGAGAATGAAAATAAACAATTATTCAGAATAGAAATCGTGCACTATTTAATACTCCATCCAAACAGATACTTAGGTAGCCCTCTCAGTCTTTCTTTTATTTTGCTTTTAAATGCCCCACCTGCTCCCAAATCTAATTAGACACACTGGACAATGCTGTTTGCCACGTTCTCTCTCTACATCAGCACCATATTTTCAGTTTTGAATTTGCAAACTATCATCTCAAATTCTGATGCCCCATAGTTTAAATACTTTGCTCCTTTCCATTAGAGCTTCCCAAACTCCCTTAGAGTTGCAGCCGCAACTGAACTGGAAAATTAAGGTTTGGTTTCCAGAGAGCAAATGTTTGGACATGGGATTCTGGCTCATATTTTGCAATTAAGAATGTGCATTTGAGCTGACAAGATAATGTGACTTCTGTATCTCTCACAGCAGGAGTTTTGATCCCATGTTAGTGTTTAACATATGGGGTTTTTTTATACATTACATTAATGTGACTGTAATGTGGAGTCAAAACACACTTCCAAACAGAGCTCCTTTCTTTCAGAAGGCTTTTCTAAAACTACAACAAAAATCATAGTTTTCATATTATAATAAATGGCTGTGGGAGAGGAGTAAAATGGTTCTTTTCATTTGCCACTCCACAAAAAATCCTGGCCTTGCAGCAAATAGTTTAACTAAACCTTATCAACCATACTTTTAGTGAAAAAATCAATTCTCTTCATGAGGAAAAAGAAGTCTAGGAGCAAACTCTACATGATGTCTCTCACCCTCTTTCCCTAATACAAAGGTGCTCAAACACCATAGAGAAGAGGACATGATCAAAGACCAAATAATACTTTCCAGAAGAAGCCAGTTGCAAAAATGTTGACAATTACCACAGTTTTCCCCCCCGTTGGTTATTGCTTTTGAGTTTTATTCCTATCTCTTTAAATCTAATTTTATAAAATTTTCTTGTCCTTGAACTACCAATTATATTGGGGTGGGAGCTAAGGCTGTGTTTTATGCAGGTATTGGCTCAGTGTGTGCTCATCAAAGCCACTACATGAGGAACTTTGTGTACTGTCAGCTACAAAAAACATTTGCAGCAGCAACTTGGGTCACTCGCAGATATTTCAAAGTGAAAATGGCAGCTGAACTCCATTCCCCTAAAATTTCCCCACAGGTTTTAAAATTCAGGAATAATTGCTTTTCTTTGTTTTTCTTGCTGTTTTTACCACTACCATTATTTCTTGGATAAGGCCAGACCTGTCAAATCTTAGGTGACAATTATGCAGAGGACTTATATTTACTTTCATCCTGCTAAGATGATATTAGTGTTTCCCTGATAGAAACACAAAGTTAAATAATAACATGTAACTGGCATAGAGTCTTATAATTCCTAAAAAGTACTTACATAAAAACATAAGTGTGGGGGTAAAGCACTTGAATTAATAAACTAATATTCACAGGGAACAAGACATCAAGGCTGTAACCTACAGTACATGGCTGCAAATGCGTATTTTCATCTCCAACCCTTTCTGAAGTCATTCCCTATGCCACAGGAAAGATTCTAGGTTTATTTTCCCCCTAAACCTGAAACTTATTAAATTCAATTTAGTCTGGCCTTTCCTAGCCGCTGGGAGAGGATGATATATTTTTTCTCTTCAGGCAGGACTGCGCTTAAACACAACCAGGGATTCATGCAAAACCATTCAAGACTAAGGCAAGTGCTTCGGGGGGGAGCAGGAGAAAAAAATAACTATAGCTCTTTCTACAGTAAATTGTCAAGTGATGTGTTGCTTCAGGATGGGTCAAATCAGCTGAAAGTCAGATCCTGGCTTTGCCAATGAGTCACAACTTTATCAGGTCCTGCCTCTGGTTATTACTGCCAATGTGACCGGCTCGTAACGAAGGAAATGCTAGTGCAGAGCTCGGCCTGTCGTGTTCTATATCATCTGCGGGCCTCAGCCTGTGTCTGCAGGTGTTTCTCTGTATTGAATCTCCCTGGGGAATCTTCGGCTTCACAGCAAAAGCCGGCTGAAGTGAAAGTGATTTGATTTGGATCCTATTACAGGCACTTTACCTCTTCTATTTCCGTGATAATAGCAGATTGGAGTCGATTATTGTACCGGAAGGGAAGTTAATGTGTTGTCGAGAAACATTGGTAAAAGTGGCACAGGAAAAGGCACATAAATAAAAGTTTAGAGTGAAGCAAAAATCTGGGAGGCAAACCTGCATAAGTGTCTTTCTCAGCTCCTACCAGTCTCTGAATGGCCCTGGATCCTTTTCTGTCATTATTCCTATTTTTAAAAAAGAGGGATTTCTTCTTGTTTTAATTTTGTCGCTCCTCCACTTCTTTAGGGCAAGAGATTTTCTCCCCAAACCCAGCCCCTGTCGGGAAACTCAGCCACCCAAAGAGAGTTGCCGCAGGACTGAGTTTGCACTGATTATCTTGCCTTGTATTCCCTGGAGTCTAAAAGTTTGCCAGCCTCAACTAATGCACCTCAGAGAATCACAGAAGCAGGAATGAAACCCTAGCTGGGTTTGAAAGAGGCACTTTATGTCCGTTCACAAAAGAAAAGAAAAACATTGAAAAATTTCCAAGAACTCCTGCTAGGTGACAAAGTAGCATTTGTAAGATGCCCTTCAGTGCTCCTTCAACTTCAATACTGAAACCTTTGTGTTCTCTGTGGTGCAGCTTCAGATGGAAGTGATACCGGGTTAGAAAAACATGCTACATCAAACAAGACGTGGCTAATAAGATGGAACAATCAGGTTTTGCTCTGATTTCAAATGTTCACTGAAAAAAATTTTGTGTAGCTCACCCGTATGCTTGATCATATTTTAAGTGGCAAGCTGGGGGAAAAAAAAAAAATCGTCATTGAAATTGTGACTTTCAGCCAAAGACTTTTCCAAGCCAGACACATAAATAAAGCATTACTGAAACATAACCGCTGTTAAACACAATAAACGGGCACACAGCAGCACAGCCTGAATGGGGTGAGATTTGGGAAGCAGGGCGTGGGAAGGGGTTCTGGCCAATTTGGGGAACATGCCAGTGCAAAAATACTAATGCATAGAAGTTCCACACAAGCCCTGTCATCGTCTCTTCACCCTTTTTACAACAATGAAATAGGCAGCTCTTCTACTTCTCTAATTTCCATTTCCATCTCTTTCCTTTGTTTATATCTGAAATTAATGGCCAATGCCCCAAAACTAGTTCTTTATTTAAATACCTTTGCTGTTGCTTTGAAAAACTATCATTTTGCATCTCAAGTGTAGTCTTATGTCAGACAAAATTCTGATCAACAAGTAATGACAGAAATAAATACCGGCATCAATTTTCTCAAAAAGTTATTTTTTAAACTCTTTGTTTTCTCAGATTTTAAGGCATACATTAAATTTTTAAACTTTATCACTTTTAGGGCACTATTTTCATATGACTGAGCCACACACAGCATTGAATTTGATTCAGCAGACAGTTGCTTGGGCATGGCTGAGTGGATCAATCAAAAGAGCACAATTTGATTACAGACTGGGATGGTCTAGAGATATGTTGGCAGCCCTGTTTGCATTGCTTCAGGGTCCTGACATTTCATCCTTCTCCTGCTTCAAAATATCCAGAAGACTGATGGCTTCTCTATTTTTGAATATCTTCACCTATGGGAGGGAAGTACAGACCCCAGGCACATCACATCTGAAATTTGGCACATTTATTCATACCTATGCAAAGCAAACACCAGGGGAACAGAATGCCCTGCCAATCCCAACGGGAACATCCACATCCACCTTTACCTACAAACACCAAGCCAGAGTACAGCAGGAGTCAGGGCCCAAATTGTTGAAAGAAAGTATGTTATCTTAGAAGTCTCAAACAGGCAGGAAAGGGGGTGAAGCTGTCTTTTTGAGGCCAAGGCACAAAGAACAGGGCTATAATTTCACACAATCTACAGACTTCATGGCATCAGGTGTCCTTACAGGAAGAAAATGGGACATGCACATCCTGTCCTGCCCCCCTCATGATACAACAGGCATAAAATTGCTTGTACACTGTCTGCACAACAAACTCCCAGATGCCTGCTCTTCTCCATTACCACTAAACTGTGAAATGACACGTGTCATTCCAGTAAAAAAGGAAAGCAAATGAAATGAATTGCATTTTCATGGATGTTTAATTTCCAAATGCTGAATTATTTTGGTATGGAGAAGCCCAAAAATGTAGATAAATTCTCAATTCCTCTTACAACCATCACATGGGATTACTTGGATTTTTTTTTTCTAAACATGATAAAGTGATGAAATTTTATACTGAAATATAATTCATTTTGACATCCAAGAACCCCACCTACACAATCAATCCAGCAAAGCAGAGACCTACCTGCAAAATGTTTTGGCATTGCCAGGTCTGAATGTTGTGCAGACAAATGCTTCAGCTTCAGGGTATTGCTCAACTGCTCACTGTGTGTCAGACCAAAACTGCACTAAATCACTGGAAACTTCTTCACTGGCCTGCAGGGGCTTTGCAATGTTCTGGGTCTCCACCTTTCCTCACCTACATTTTTTTTTTCCTCGTCTTCTCAACATTTTTTTCAGGCATTTAAAGATCACTTTCTTTCCCAGCTGACCTTCATGGGGAACTTGTTCCCCTTCTCTCTTCCTTTCTCCTTTCCTTCTTGCATTGATTACCCTCTAACAGCAGCATTAAAAGGGTACCAGATTCCCATATACAAGCTAATCTGCTCCTCTAAGGATTCACTTCTGTGTGTCTGATTTGTTATAGCAAGTGGAACTCTGCTGGAAGGTGTACACAGAAGTTGTTCCCCTTCTACAGAGAGGCCCAAATTGTGATCTTGGAGAAATATAAAAGCAAAATATAAAAGCAAGTCTGTGTCTGCATAGAAGACATTCTGAATGCGTGCCGACTTTGTTGCCTTACTCTTCTCTTATGCATCTTGTCTGTGGCTCTGAACTTCCCCCATTCTAAAGAGACAGAGGACTGACAGCTCAACAAGGCCATCGCATTACCCTGAATCAAGCCCACAGTGGACCAATAAAGTCAGTAGAAACAAACTCCTTTCAAGGCTTGGTATAGAGAATACACCTATATTAAAGCTAGGTTTCCCATTAAATAGATATATATTGGGCATCCAAGCAGTGAGTCACATGAAGATTGGGCAGCAGTGCTCTCAGCCAGAGCCTTCGCTGAAATCTCTTCAAGGCTAAACCATCTCTTCATGGCTATCAGGAAACCATTATCTTCTCTCTTGAGCTCCCTACTCCAAGCTCGTCTACCAAGAGAAACCCGATGGGAAATTTTTGTATTCACCATGATACTGCCCAAACTATGCTTATTTTAAGCAGAATAAAAGTTTGTGGAAGTTATTTACAGTTCCCAATACTTTGTACAGAAATTGTATCGAACTTCCACTAATTGGTCTTCAGTGTGAGGAAGACAGAGCAGGATTTCTTCAGTGAATCTCAGAAAAAAATCTACATCCCACATGAGGATTATTTTTTTAAATCACCGTTAATAAGAATAACATGTAGAATTTAGAGAGAGAGCCTAGAGGTCCTAAAACAGCATGGCAGGAGAAAAGCTAAAGAGAAACTTTTATTCTAAGGTTGCTAATGAAGTGTATCTTTAATAGTGAATAAATTTGGCTGTGACACAGAATCCTAAACAGGAAAAAAAAAAAAAAAAAAGAGAAGAAGAACTGTATTATCGCTTTACAATCCTTTAGAAAATGGAATTTTTCCTTTCCCACTTATCTCCTCGGCTAAACAATCACCTTAAATATATATGTGAGCTTGGAGGGTTGTTTTAGCTTCCTCGAGGATAGTGCAAGAAATAATAGCTGGCTAGAAGGAATGAAATCAGTCCCTATCCACAACACAGCACACTTGAAGTGGAACTGCCTCTGTGCATCACAGGGATGCTCCAGTTTTGATGCATTACCGAGCGCTCTCCGTATCCAAACAAAGCTTTGCATCTGACTAGTTGTTACAGGCAACTGATTTACATAATTACTTTGGATTTTTCCCCTCAAAAACACACAATATATGAATCATTGTACTCTGTCTTAAAGTCATTATTAGCCAATTAGAACTCCAGGATTTGCATAATCACTCTTCAGTTATTTCTTGGTTATCATAATGTGACGTGTGATTACCAAAGTCAGATCAGTGATTGTACAGTGGGTTATAAACTCAGAATTATTGAGGGGCTTTTCAGCAATAAAAGAACTACTCCAGCCGCTCAATTGCCTTTCAAACTATCATGAAGAAATCAAAAATAAAAAGAGCAAAGTGTAAGTAAAATAAGGCCCCTAGAGTGATGAACCCAAAAGAGAATAGTTCTAATATTTATCCACTCATGGAAGTGAAGGATGGGTTTTCTGGGTTTCAGGTCTGACACCAAAATAAGTATAAAAATACTGCGCGTTACAGTCATAAGTCTTACAAATTTTTCTGGATAATAATAAACAAAATAGCAGAAAACGTTTAAATTCGAGAAATAAGAAAATCTGGATGAATTCTGTATAGAAAGCCCAGCCTATAGAAAGCCCAGCCCCAGTTCAGAGCAGGCCAAAAGCAACCATGACCACAGAGGAGAAAGGGCTGCATCATGACTCCCGTGTCTGCTGGGTGACAAGGGAGAGGAATGGGGTCAGCACGACTTTTATCTGCGGACAAACTTCCTGAGCTGGGCCTTTTCCTCGGGATAACTCCTTGTAAAATGCCCTGGGTACTGTCACGCCAATTTGGCTGGGAGCAGAGAACCACCCCTGAGGATGATGAATCGTGTGCCTCAGGAACAGCCCGAGTCAAGTGCGGCTGGCAGCACCCACGGGAAGATGGCAAGGTAATGAATCTGCTCCAGGGTGGAGGGGGTTAAGTGCCTTGCCGGAAGACAAGTTAATGATGTACCGCTGCCTTCAATGAAGATTGATTGAGAATGGTGTAAATGGGCACTGGGCAAGGACAAAGAGGCTTGCTTTAGGAACAGGACAGGATGGTGGGGAAGAGACAGATTACAGCTGAAGGTAGCTGGTGGGTTGAGTTGAAAGAATAGTCTCAAAAACCACAGGGAGAGACACTTTGGGGGAGATAACTCCACTCATGTCCCATACTGTGCAGCAAACACTGAGCAGAATGGTCCTGACAGGTGTCTACCGATAACATTGGTGGTACCCACAGCCGCTGGACTGACGGGGTTAAGCAGGGGCAACTAAACAGGATTTTGCCCCTCTTTCTACAAGATCTTCCCTGTGTTTTGAGGCAGAACTGACACCATTTTGTATTAAAAATGCAATTTAAATCCAGAAGGCTGAAATATGCAAGAATTCAACCACAGGGGAGAATAGGGAAGTATAAAAATGCAATTATACAGGAGCCTCTAGCATTGCAGCAGACACAGAGCATTAATACCTCTAGAAATACTAGATAAAATGGACACAGTGACCGTGGTGGAGTTTCAAACAATATCGACCAGAGGGAAAAGCTGTACAATGAAGGTAAGTAGAGGTGACAAAAATAAGTTCAACAGGTAAGTGACAAAAAGACATAAGAAACTTTATCATTATAGTCTAGCCTGGGTGGAAGAGTTTTACAGATTATAAATTAACAGTCTCAAAGTGTATTTAATGCCAGCAAGCACTGCACAGAATTGTTATAGCCATGAGAAACAAAAAAATAAGCTCAATAAATACCCAAAACTCCAGTTCCAAAATATCAAAAAGAATGATTTTCATCTGATAACCAGACAACTAAAACCAGAAGACACACACAAAGGTGCGCAGTGGAAAGAAATTCTTTGGCCTGGATACTGTACAGACATACAGAACAGACAACTCTAATCTCTAGTCTTGTTAGCTTGATCTATTAAGTAAGCCTGGTGTACAATAGAGCTGCAACTTCCCTCAATGAATCTCATTACAGTGCTCATTTGTTGTAATGGAAAGGGCTCTTACTCACAATAACTCACAGTGGCTCACTTTAACCCACCCCACCTTTCTGTATCCCTCCTTCTCCCCTTCCAAGGAATCCAAAATAGCCCACTTAAGCCAGCACTCCCAGGTGTATTAGGTGTGTAGTAAATATCCATGTGATCCCCATCATCATCATCATCATCATCATCTTGGTTGATGGATACCCTCTACTGGTATCACAGTTTCAGGAATTACACCAATTCCCAGGAGCATCATTTGGCTCTATCTGCTTTGATTTAGCTTGTCTCTTAAATTCCAGAATAGGACCATGATGAATTAAGTTATAGTTACTATAAGCCTGTGCTGAGGATCTCGGTGCCCCACACTGGTGTGTCATGCTCAGAATACGGAGCTGGGGAAGAAGGAGGAAGTGGGATGTTCGGAATGACGGCTTTTGTCTTCCCAAGTCACTGTTAATGTGTGATGGAGCCCTGCTTTCCTGGAGATACCTGCCTGCCCATGGGAAGTGGGGAATGAATTCCTTGTTTTCCTTTCTCTGCACATGAATTTTTGTCTCCACCTGTTAAATTGTTTTATCCCAACCCAACCCAACAAGATTTCTCCCTTTTACCTTTCTAATCCTCTCCCCCATCCCACGGAGGGGAAGTGAGCAACTGACTCCATGGGGCCGAGCTGCTTGCTGAGGTTAAGCCATGTTTAACTTCTTTGTTAAAACATGCTGTTTTGCAGTTTTTCCCCCAATAAAAACAAACAACCCCACCAAAAAAGTGTCTGAGTAACAGAGACACACAAAACTTAATTTAGTCACAAATCCAATTTTCCATTCAAACCCCACTTCTGACTGCGCCTAATCAGACTTGGTATCTGCCTCAGCACAGAACAGGTTTTCTTGAGGTCCATGTTTCCTGTACCAAACACATCTGGTCCCTTCCAAAAGTGCACTAGAGGGACCTTTCCTTACCTACCTCTAATTTCCTTGGGATACTCAGGTACATTTTATAAGTGAACCACAGGTCTGCACTACAACCCTTTGCCTCTGACTGCATCTAATCTTACACTAGGAAAGGAATTACAATAATATGTTGTTCTCTTATTTTAAAAACATTTCAGCTGTACTAAAAGTGCATTAATTCAGTTTTCTCAGTTCACACCATTCCAGCAGCAAATGCAGCCTGTATAGAGTGCTCTGCTGCATGTCCCTTATTAGCTAATTCTCTCACATCAAGCTCATTTAAATCTATTTGTCCCAGACCACCCTCTTTAAAGAGACGAAGGAGGAGGATGGGATCTCTTGCTACTGAGGCTCCCATCCTATTTGTGACTGAGTGTTTAAGGATGCTTTACAAAACTTTCTCACTCTCCTCTTGTAATTCAAATCAATTGTAGCCATAAAACAAAAATTCTGGAATTTATATTCCCTCCCCCCAGCCCATGAAAAAAAAAATAAAAGGTTTAATTTGATAATTGGAGAAATAAAAGGTTCTTTTCAAACCTGACATTAAAAATCTCTAATAAAAATGGGGAAAATGAAGGTCTAGGATGACAGTCTTTATCAAAGTGTATATAGAGACATTATATGTTCCAGTAATTGTTTAGGCCGGTGAATTAATGAATCCCTGGCTGTAAGTCTCCATTTGAAATTATTTCAGTGGTGTCTGCTGCTCTGCTGCTTTGGAAAAGCCTGTTGTCTGAAGCTCTGGAGAAGGGCCTTGAACCCTGCCATTCAATCCCTTTCAGCCCATCAGCTGAGTCTAATTGCCAGAAAGCACACGAGACCCCTAAGCCTGATTGTTCCCCGACCTCCTTTGAGGTTCTGAGGCATGAAAAGCAAAAGGGAAAAAAAAGCTCTCTTTTGATCTTCTGTTTCTTTCTCCCTTTCTCTCTCTCTCTCTCTTTTTTTTTTTTCTGCCTACTCCTACTCTAAGAATGACACATTTCTTTATATGGCTTCTCCTTCTTATAAAGACAATAATTAATAAGGCCTTTATAAAATGAGGCTTGAATTGGTGTCACCTTCAAGGGTGGTCCAGGGCTCTGAAGTGAAACCCCCGGTGGGCTTAGGCATTGCATGGCCTTTGCACAGGTCAGGTTTAAATACCCTGACCTCAATTTTCACTCTCCTCCACTAATGAGCCGATTCACACATGGATACAAAATTATACGAGGGAAAAGACAAAAGGAGCAAGGTGTAGTTGACACCACATTGGCCAAATTTTATTATCATCTTTGTGCCTATGACATCACAGCTGTGGACATTGTCAAAGCGCTGAAACCGCTCGCTTTCTCCCCCCACCCCACTTCTTTTTGTCCCCTGCCATCAGCTTTATATAATTACTTTCACAAACTCACACTCTCTGCCTATTATTTGCTCAGATGTCATGAAGCTGTGACGTTAGTTGGGACTGGGGACCAGTCTGGGTTCTTGTGTGGTTACACATGCAGAACTGGGTCGCTTTTCTTGAGGTTCTGCTTCACTGCCTCACTGTCAATTGTGAGGATAAAGCGGCATTATGTGTAGCTATTCTATTTCACAGGCTTATCAATCTGACACCAAAAGTTTAAAAAAAAAAAAAAAAAATCATCACACCAGGGATGTTACGTGTCCATTAAAGGAAAATTGTTGATGGTTGACATTGAATGAGTTGTCAAAGACAGCGAGACACCCATTGCATAAGTTTCTCTATTAATGCAAAACGTTTAACAAGTTTATTAGAGAAGAAGCTAAAAGGGGGGGAAAATGATGCTATGACAGCCACACCCGTGGGTTGTAAACCTGTCAAATCCCATCAGGGGAGCAAGGTCAGTGTTTGGATTGAAGACAGAATCAGCAGGAGGCACTCTTCCTCTGAGTCAGTGGATCCCACACCAGGCGCTTCCATAGCAGTATATAGGACAGTGCCTCAGGGCTAATTCACAAGCTAATGTTTCTGCCTGACACAGACACAACATGCTGTTGATAAGCTAAGAAACAAGTACTAAGTATTTCTAGGAATTAAAAAAAATCCCATGCCACTTTTTGTTGCCATAGGAAAGCCGACTAATATTTAATCACGCAATTAAGTTCTGCTGTCCTTAATCTCTAACATGTTTTTGAATGGTTGTTGTTTTCTCCACTTCTTGTCCTGAGATGATGTCAGGGTTGTGGTTAAACACTAGCAGAGCTCCTAAGAGGTGGGCTGGGTTGATCCCTGTGCCTAATCTCGCTTTTCGGGGATGGTGTAAGGGTGATGAATAAATATATGCAATGATGCAACATGCTTAAAAGTCATTGCACTAAAATAAAAGTATGCTATCACCTTTGGGACAATTTTGGAGGTCTCACCTCCCAGGCAAAACTCAAAATGAATTAACACTACTCTCGTTAAGAATAAATTAGACTTGAAAAACATTTGTTCGTTAAACCCCATAATACAACTGTACAGTTAATAATCCTGTCATGCTTCTGCAAAATACGGACAACTCTGGACTGCTAAACAACAGGTATTTAACAAGGGACAATAACTCTCCACCAGCAAGGCATTACCAAAAAAAGCATATCATTAATTGCCATTATTTTGTCATGCAGGGAATTTCATGCAAGGAAAAAGAATTGGCAGAATTTTTTTCTTTCCTTTCTCTTAAAAAAAAAAAAAATTAAATCTCCATCACCCCTTTGCCTTTTAGTTCTCATAGATTACTTTTGCAAATATAATGTTGAAACATCCTAGCAGATGCACATCAAGAATGTACACATACATATGCCAAAAGACAAGCACTTCAAAATATAAAATATCCAATACACTATGCCCCTGAAATTTGAGAGAAAAAAGGATTTTATCAGGATTTTTTTTGGCCTGAAGTATTAAAATAAGCCCAAAAACCCCAGAAAAAAAATCAATTTAAAAGAAAAAAATTAATATCTGAGCATGAATTTTGTGTGTAGGTGATATCTGTGAGTGCTGGTAACAAAGGAGAAGAATATAACATTCAAATATCACGGCCAATTTTAAAAAATATATAATCTCACTAGTGGCACATGAAGACATTTTCAGTTCAGCAGGATACAGCAAATTTATGGTTTTGGTGGTTTTTTTTCCCCTTCCAACCATGTATATTAAGGACATTTGCTGGCAGACACTTCTTGAACCGCATTGGGACTGCCAATGAAAAACTAAAATGAGCTAATAACTCTCTTTGGGCACATGCTGATGGAAGAAAGAAAGCTGGAATAACCTGATTTGGCCTCACCAACAGTTTTTTTGTATGACAGCTAATCAAGCCTATAAATAAAGAATGGCTTAATTATCATCTCAGGATTTTTTTATCGCTATCTATTTAACTTCCAAAGTGTTAGTGTGTTTATGAATATCTGTTTAGGAATATCTTCTAGGGAATTAATATCACATATTTGATATACACGTTTCTCTTAAAATAAGAAAAAATATATTATGAGGTTATTTTTTGTTAAATACAAGCAAAGTATTACAAAATTATACATTTATAACAGATGGGACTGGAAATCCCATAAGTCTGATCTTCATTAAATATCTCTGTGTAAAGGTGCACTGAATGAGGCAAATTTTTACCTGCTGATGATTTTTCCTTCTAATTCATAAGTGCAATACATGAGACCATAATATAACCTGTTTCCAACTCATTGATGAGGCTGAGGTAATATAATTTATTTGTTTGTCTGACTTTTAGCAGAGTCCTGTGGAGCAGTGCTTCAACGTTCAGAGCAAGACTAAACTGAAGGGGAAGAAATTAGCTGAACCCTTGCTATCCAACCAAGTGTTCTTCAATTTGTCAAAAAAATCAAGAAATACAAAAGTTAAGGTTTATAGGATCATCACAATTCCCCCACCCAGAACAGGCAGAATTAGATTATTCTTCTCTTCTTTCTGCACCATCAGTCCAGTTCCTATATCCTCAGATGTATTAAATTTCTGGGCTGCTCCTTGGAGTACATAGGACAGCAAAACCCAGTTTTACCTAAGAAGCATTGCAAAGAAATGAAGGACAAGTCTGAAAAGTCTGTCTTTAGCTCACTTGATTTGAACTGGGAATTGATTAATTCTGGGAAAGAATGTATTTCCTAGCCACAATTACACCCCAAACCAGAAAACATAAAATATCATGATCATGCTCCATAGAATAAATGATTGTGATATTAAGGCTGTTTCTTTACATTTAACTGTCTACAGTGATAGGGTGAAAGGTAGGGATATATCTTATTCTAAAATGCACATAAAATGCTTAAAACTGGAAAGGGATAGTCTGAAATGCCTGGTTCGTCACACCCTTACTATGTTTTAAAGCACTGGAAATGAAATGGGCTTTTTTGGTGCACAAAATACTATTGCAATGGTAGTAAAGCTTGGCCTCGAAAAAACATAAATATCAACCTAGTGAAAAAGCCTTAGATATATCCATATAAGAGTATTATCATATATCATAGACTAGTATTTATCTGAACATACTTACATAAAAACAAGCTATGATGGAATAATATTCACAAGACTTTCACTGGGCTAACCTGAGTATGGAAAGTATAAAAGCGCCAGAATTAATGCCCATTTGAGAGCAACATTTCATTTTTACTGTACTTCAGTTACTCTTCTTCCCCCAAAAATAAAAAAAAAAAGAAGGGGGAGGGGAGGGTGAGGAAAATATCTTCTGGAACCACCCACAAGCAGCAGGGTGAAGAGCACACGGGCTCTTCCATGGATTCTCTGTGAAACGGCCAATACCCAACACAGCACAGCCTTCGGGGGAGTCACTGGGACACGAGACTAATGAAGACATCTGCAGGCATTTCCCTGCAGACGTGGCTCCAGAAGGGATGCCTCCCCACCCCGATTCCCTGGGACAGCAGCATATTCTAATGGGGACCTCACCAATTCTGTACTGCTAAAGCGATAAAGGTGCTGTCTGCGGAAATGCTCCTCTAAATATGATCCCAACACCAACACACAGCTAAAACCTGTCACAACATCACTAATTGCAAGAGTTCGAGAGTGCTGGAAATGTTAAATTCCTCATCATTTCACTCGGCTGCTGCATTCCCTTGGCAGCATCACTTTGCTGGAAAAGATTCCCCATCTTGGATGCAACAGCACCATCAGCTCCTTCCCTCGCTAGAGATTCCTGAGACCAAGTTGCAGTTTCCCTTTTTGCACCAAGCCTTGGTGAAAATGCAAAAATTTGCTGTAAAATTGTTTCATCCATAGCAAATATCCTGAGTTTAAGCCTTGTAAGTTCCAGCAGAAAATAAATCAGGTCTCTGAGGACACAGGAATTTCTGTGCTGTCTCAAGCAGCATGTATAGACTAGTGGATTGTTGACATTGCCCCATAAATTGCCCCAATTTAGGTAACGAATAAAAATCTCCATTATTTCCACTGTCTGCAGGTAATGATGGTACAAAGCCTTTGGCCAGAAGTTTGTTCTTCTCATTCAACTAAGAAAAGCTGAGTTCTTGACAAACAGCTGCTTTCACCATCACCTCTAGCATGGACACAGTCCAAACAAAGTCCTACATTTGGTCAAATTCTATACCTATGGTTGAATATTGGGGAAAGCTTCTTTTTCTAGTACACTGAATGTGCATTTTCTGTACTAAAAGTTCTCAACTAAGGAGACTTTGCAGAAAGCTGTTACAGAAAGAAAAAAAAGTCCTTTCTTAATGAATTCAATCAAGGAGGAGCGAATGGAGACACAAAATGGCAAATACTTTTTTTTTTTTCCAAACAATTACAGCATTATTTTATGTGAAATCTGTTCTGTAACAATGACAGAAAATTAGTGTGTGTTCTATTCAAAAGATACTGCAGGATGGATTAACATTTATGATCCAGAGTTCAGTGACTTGAATGTTTTCATTTTCTTTTTTTTATATTAATTGGATTTTCCAGTGTACACTGAAGTGGTAAAATGCATTTAATCAATATGCTTTGGGACTAAATTAGCAAAGTACTAATTTTGTTGTGCAAGGTTATATTATGTATTGTACATTTTTAATCACAGTATTCTCAGTTTATTTCTCATTTGCCAAGCTTATGATCCCATTGTGTATAATGCAAAGAGAACAGAGTCAGAGTAAGCCTCAGGAGTTCAAATATGTAGAGGAGGAGTGCTTTCCTCCTCTATAGGGGAGGGTTTATTAACTTCTCATCCTAACCTGAGCAGTATGACATGAAATTGTTACACATTGCCTGACAGTAGCAAGAGCTGCAGTCGCTCACCCACCAGAGCTTCTCACATATTATTAAACATTTTTTAGAGAGAGATGCCCACTGGAGAGATGTGGAAGGCAGTTGTTTTAGGGGAGCTGACCCTAAATGCCCCACCAGTCCCAGGTGTAACCCACATCCTTCAAGGGTCATGAGGCAGAGGAGCAGGAGACTGGAAGGCAGTCCCGGTGGGCACCACCTGGATGGTCTGGTGCTCGCTCAGCTGAGAGAGCAAAAGGACAAAGGATCTGCCTGCACTGCTCCACAAAGGGAGAAAACTTCCATTAAACAGCAGAACAGTGAGAAAAGGGCCAACCTAGATGAAAATCAGCCACCTAGATGAGAAAGCAGATACTCCCGTCACTCAGGAGAGTGAGAAAATGCCCCATCCCTGGAAGTGTGCAAGGCCAGCTTGGACAGGGCTTGGAGCAAGCTGGGCTAGTGGAAGATACCCCTGCCCATGGCAGAGGCATTGGAACAAGATGATCTTTAAGACTCTTTCCAATCCAGAGCTTTCTATGATTCTGTGATTTAGCTGGGGGTCTCTGTAAGATTTAAGCCCTCAAAATCACTGCACATTCCTGAACAGGATTCTGCATCTGTCAGGGGAAACCAAGGCAGCTGGTGAAGTTTCAAACTGAGCTTACATAAATGGGACAAATTTAGTATCAAAGTGGCATCTTACCTTCCTTTAGAACATATCTCACTGCCTCTCTTCTTCCCCTGGAGCATGACATTTGTTCCTTAAGACCACACTTTTCTGTCGCCTTCACTCAAAATAAAGGAAGTGACATTTACAGTGCAACACCACTAAAGGAAAGGTGATTCTCAAGATTCATTTTTAATCTGTGTCTTTTCAAAGGGAAGCACAGGTTAAAAATAAAAATAATGAAGAAAAAAAAAAATAGGTTGCTTTGGCAACTGCCTGGGGCTGGCACTGCAGCTCTGCTCCCATGCACGTTTGGAGGCACTGGGGGACAGCACCTGCAGCACTTCTCAGGGGGTGGCTCTGCTCAGCATCACCCTGTAACCACAGGCTGTACCCGAAAGGCACAGGCAGGTCTGAACTTTAATGGGTCAGGATGGAAGTAATGATTTGCTCAGTAGTGGAGAACCAGTGTTAACTGCCTAAAATGGTCTGAATGGCTCAGATGTTCAAGGGCAGTCTATCAGGCACCAGCCAGTGTTATCAGGATCACCTGTCTGTCAGCTGCATTACCTGGCTTCCCCTGATTCATTTGTTTTAAAGGAGGCACTGGGTTTACTTCAAACAAACCCAGCAACCAAACAAAGGAAAACCAGCTCCCTGCTAAGACCCTAAGAGGAAAGGGGAAGAGTAACATACTTAAACATAAAGTTGAACAGAAAGGTTTAAAATTTGCAACTGATGCTGTGCAGTGAGGAGATAAGAGCCTTCCAGACAAGTTAAAATGCACAGATATGCCAATCAACTCCAGATAGATTCAAGGGGTGGTGAACACAGATTACTCACATTACACCAGGCTATCTCAAGTTACTCAAATGACATAAAGGGATACAATAATCACACACTTGTCTCATTGTGTCAACTTTTTAACAGGGGAAAAGCCATTGTCCACTTCAAGAGGAAACAGCAAAGCAAACCAGATCAGATTATTCTCAAGTGAATTGTCAGGTTGAGGGGGTTTTCTACTTATCTGATACTAGAGCAGACACTGATAGCAAACAGCTCACCTGACTGCACACAAGGACCCATTCTCAAAGGCAAAAAGCAATCTGTCTCAATTATCAAAAAACAAATTAGACAATCAAACTGGAAATTTGTCTTCTTTCTTTAGATTGCCACCATGCAAGGGGGTGACTGTGATGTAGCCAGAGCATCTCTGCTGGGATTCAGCAGCCCACAAAAAGAGACAGTGGAAAAATATCAGACCAGTGTTGCCTGGGATACAACCCTGGTGCCCTTAGGCAGACAAAATACCCACTTAGAATGGGGTGAACACTGGGAAAAACTATTATGGGGCACCTGGGAAAAGAAATTTTTCTTCTTGCTTACAGCTCTTTTGCATTTATTCCTCACAGCACTCGTGGCATGGACCCTGAGACTGGCTGCTGAGAAGTGTAAAGCTATTTGGGGTGGTGAAACCAGCAACATTTGAGGTCATTACTAAAAATGAAAAACTATTAGCTCTAAGTGGGCAAGGGCTCTGTTCTCTCTGAGCCCTCTAAGTTACCAAACACAAAGCCTGCACAGTTGGGCTTTGCATTTAAGGGGATTGCACTTTAAAACAACTCAATCATTCCTTCCATGTGGGTTTTAGCACAGAATATATGCACAGCTTCAGTGCAGGAGTGACGTGACGCAGTGTCAGCTCATATCAACTGGAAACTTTGAATTAGCTGCAGAGGGCACTGGGTCTGTCCTCTTCAGTCTGTAAAAGGCACATGATACTATTTTCTTTAACCAGCTCTCCAAGGATGCTGACACAGTTTAGAGGAGAGCTGACCTCCTAAGCTACTGAGAAGGCCACTGATGAACTAACCTTTCTTTTCCAAGGTCTCTCCTGGCTTTGTTACAGTCCGAGCCTTCCTGCCCAGTGGGTGTCTCACTGACCAGCTGGACACAGCGAGGAAACCTTGGGAGGTTCCACACCACATCCTACACTGGGCCAACCTCAGAGTGCCCATGAACTGAAAACAAAGAACCAATTGGCTTTTTTGTCAAACAAAAACTCCTTTTGGGGGATTAAAAACTGATAAAGCTAAGAGGCTTTGCTTGGTAAGAACTGACAGTCAGCTACAGATCAAAGGACCAGACTCTGTTTTCTCTTCCAGTCTTCACCAACTGTTCCCTTAAAGGGTTGCACCTGACCAGATCAAAACATAATTTTTTTAGAGGTACATTACTTTTTCCTTCTGAAAGAAAAATTCTCATTGGGATTCAAGCAAACCCTTGCAACTACAAATTAACAACAAGGGAACATAAACTTTTCTGATGCTAAACCAAGTTTATCATAAATACCAAACACTTCATTGCACTTTGGGTTATCTGTCTTCTAAATGTGATGTACCCCTCAAACCTGAACAAGCTGTTAGAAGTTGTGGAATCCTTCTGCTCCAGCTATGAGAGTCAGTGGAGTAGCAATACCATACATAAGAAGTGTTAAGACTTTATGCCCTGCTCTGTTCCATTTTCTTCAGTCTTTCTCCATGAGATCTCCACTTCCAGGACTATTCCTTGGTGTAAAAATGTGGTGGTTTGTGTGCCCTGTAAGTTCTAAGGCTGGAAATGCTCCAAGTCCTGTGGAGGTTGCACTACAGAGCCTCACTGAACTGGGGGCTAAGTGACTTTCCCCCACTGCTACTCCAGCTCCAGGTATTGAAGTGCATATTTCACTGAGTGTCTCAACCACAAGAGCAGCAGGGTTGTGCTTGGGTCTTTTGTGTTTCAAAGCTTGTGGTAATTCACAACCACATATCTTAGATCAGAGCAGAGCCCTAAATGTAAAGTCCAGCAATGTGAATATGAAGATAATTAGTAACTAGAACTTCTCCTTTCCCCGAATCCTCATGTTCCTGGAACAAACATTACCACAGCACTAAAGCAGAGGCGATAATAAGGCTTTTTCTTGACACCATCAGACCGTCTACATCCTAGTCTGAACAGCTTTTGCAGTTTTAATATTCTCCCTGCACCCCTATAAAACAGGAAGCATTTTCTGTGGTTTTAGTCCACCCAGTGTACAGAAGTTTTGTGACTCTGCCCCCCAGGCTCCTGTGTGTTATTACTTCAAAGGCACTGATCTCTTTTTAAATGTCCCTTTTGACAACTCAAATCTCTGAACTGGAAGTCAAAATTGGCTAAACTGAGATCTGATAATCGGCAGTTTTACTTCCAGCCGCATCCTGTGCTTGCAGTAATAAAAGCAGTGATTATCTTTGATATGGTTGATGATGTTAGCAGGATAGGAGGCATTCCAGCTGCTTAATTTAATTTCAAATCCCAGTGATAGCATCTAATGGCTGCAGTTTAGCTACTGCTACAGATTTCATTTTGCAGTGACCATTGCTACTGTCAAGGTAGCTTTATGTTCCCACCTGACTGCAGAGTCCCAGCAGAAGATCACTCATCAGGTAACCATCCTGGTTTTAGAGAGCACTCTGGATCACTTACAGTAAAATCCTGGTACTGATTAAATTCATAGAAAATCTGACCCACCAAAAATTTCTTGATACTACAAATTAATTAAGAATGCAAATGATAAAATTCAAAATACAGAAGGCCAGAAACCTTTGTGAACTATGTATGAATTACTGAACTTTCCTGTTGGTGGTAAGACTGCACATCACCACAAAATGTAAGGCTGTGCTACTCTGTCCTTCTGTCTCTTATCACTAGAAACACCCTACAGGTCAGTGTTCTTAGGAGAAACATACACAGTTGAGGCCACATTGTGCCTACTTCATCTCTACTATTTTCTTTATATTGGTGGTTTTCACAAAAATTATCCTCGTCACTAAAAGTGGTTCTGCTGTTTTCTACTTAAACAGTGAAAGTTAGCTTAGTCCATCAGGACTGTCCTAAAGTTGGCAGTGATGCTAGAATATAACATTGAACAGAGAGAAAAGAATTAAAAATAACAGTCAGAAAAAGTGCCTGTGTCTCTCAGTGGTGGGACTGAGGATAATGGGGTGACAGAGCAGAGGGAGGCAATGTTTGATCACTTTTTTTTTTAGGTTCAAAGTCTCTAACTGGCACGAACTACAGCATTGTGCTACCCAAACAAATTTGTCAGCATCTGAACTATCCCAGCCTCCCTTCTGTCAGCTGGAGAGGCAGAGAACAGCAGTTTTGGGCTTCGCTGTTACAAGAGAAAACAAGAACTTCATTTTTGGGTTTTGTGTTTTACTCCATTTACCTGCACGGGACAGACATAAGCACTCCCTCCTCCCTCTCAATTTCCATATTTATTTCCTGAAACTCATTTCCCATGCCTTGCCTTTCTTTACCCTTAAAGAGCTGAAACAGCCATGAGAAAGGAGCCACTAATTAAGACATCCTGACTTGCAAGACCTTCCCGAACAGAGCGCGCTTGTTCGGGTCTCTCTGTTTCAGGAGGCCTTGCTCAGCATGACAATGGTCAGGCACATTTCTGAGCCACTCCGGAAAACTGGATTAGAATCAAAGGCCAAGATCCCAAGTTTAAATGGTGACAAAAGTATCTGCCTCAGCATTTGTGGACACCTTTGGTACAAAACAATTCTGTTGCCAGATCAAGACAGAAGCTGCTGAGCTTCCCCGGCAGATTAACGTGTGTCTCTTCACTGTTATCCTCAGTATTCATTATTAGCCTCTAATGCCAAAGACAAAAGTGAGCAGACCCTGTACACAACAAAAAAAAACCTCTTAAATTTTGAAGGGCATCTACTGTTAGAAGAGTCTAAAAAGGGCATATGAACTACAAAAGCACAAAAAATCCCAGAGGCTGGCACACTCATGTCCTGATTTTTGTTGGACATGCTGCAACACAGAGACATGGGGTCCTAAAATCTGTGGTTACCATCATCCTGAAGTGGGGCATCCAGCCTGTTCCCTGTTTGGTCCAGGACAGCCACCAGAAATGGTGACAAATGGAAACAAACTGAACTAATTGTCCCATCCTCATCCTGGTTTCCAGCACAGCCTTGTCCAGAATGATCACAGTTTATAGGAATTGTTGTGTGCTTGTGTGGTAGAAGGTTGGTGTTCTTCTCAATTACCTGGTCAACCACAGCACTGAAGTGGCCCCCTTTAAAAAGGAAACAAGAAGAAAGCTTGGCCAAGTACAACCAACCTGCCAGACTTGGTTTCATCACTGGGCAGAGTATAATTAATAGATGAAATGGATGAGAATAATTAAGAGATAAATAAGTTGAAATGTGGTTTTGTGACACTGCTCTGGGCATATTGTCCATGCACTGCATCCCACAGCACCAGACAGAGACATCTGAGAATCACAGCTCCTATCAGGCAAGAAAGATAAAGGAAGGTATGGACAAAATGGAAGAGATCAGATAAATGAGTGAATCTCCGACTGCAAAAACAAAATAGGGCAGCACAAGACCTCGTTCTCCAGTCCTATGTCACTCTTAAGCAAGCTGTGGAGGGCAGCATGTTCAATAAGATATAAAGAAAAAGCAGAAGTGAGACTTATTTGTCCTTGCAAGCTGTCAATCACCTCAACAACAACAACAAAAAAAAAAAAACAAAAAAAAAAAAAAAAAAAAAAAAAAAAAAAAAAAAAAAAAACGGGCTTCCCATCTCTGTAGAGGACTCTGGTTCAGCAAGCACAGTTTGACAAAACCTGTGTCTAGCCCAAAGGGTTGCAGGGCTTCGAAAGAGACCAGAGGATGGACTGTGTTAGGCTTTTGAAGATTTTGTGACAAAGGAAAGGAAGCCAGAATATAAAAAATACATTATGAAAAATGACTTTTTTTCCATATCCTTCTATGTTTTAAACATACTAAATGCTGCTTGTTCTATTAACTTCTTCTGAACTGCAGACTTCTGACTTGCTGAAATAAAGAAGCTGCTGTACCCCACTGCTATTGCAATATATGATAAAAGCCAGTAGTTCTCATAAAAAACCCTGCTGAAATCATTAGCAGTCTCCCAGGGTAAGGACTGTGTCAGGTAGTGACAAATCCTTTTTAAAAGGGAGCTTGAAATGAAAACAACTTTTTTTTTTTTTTTTTTTTTTTTTTTTTTTTTTTTTTTATTATTCTCTTATTTCTTGTCC
>VXAC01003605.1:700870-767106 GCA_013399225.1 Rhipidura dahli
TTTTTTAAATATGTCCATATGTCTGTGCACTGGACGTAGAGAAAAATTCTCTGCTGGAAATGTTTCTCACTGGACGAGACTGAGACAGAATGCAAACCAATAATAAGGAGGAAGGGGAAAAATGTTATTTACGGGATGTTGGTGAGGAAAACACTGCACTGCTCTCACTCCTGCTCTGAATGTCTCCCTGTGTGTGTCCCCAGCCCTCGGCACAGTCCCTGCGAGCCCCTCAGCCTGGCTGGGTGAGGGTGGGGATGCGCGGGGCTCCCACCGCCCCGGCCTGGGAGCTGCTGCCCTGCTGACCTTGGCAGCTGAAGGACCCAGATGCCCAGCTCCAGGAGGAATCTCTGCAGCAGTGTCACGGGGTGTCAGCTCATCTTCCCTGCCCTCCTCCTCGGCGCTGCTGACAGACCTGCCTGTGGGGTCTGGTGTGGGGTCAGCCGCCGCTGTGCTGCTCTGTCCTCCTTGAAGTCACTTTCCTTTGATTTCTGAGCATGAGGTGCATTCTCTTGACAAGATGCATCTGCAGTATCTGATTAGGGTAAAAGAACCGTGTGTGGGGAATATTCCCTATACTTTCATATGTAACAGCATGCTGGCTGCCAGTAGCCCAACTGGTCTACAAGTGACAGATGAAACTTTGAGCCTTCTAGGAAGCTGAGAGGCAAAATATTCAAGAATAACTGTACACAGATCATTATTTTACTGAGGGTAGAATAGCCAGCTTTTTACATTTCATGATTTAATCTATTTACTGGAAATAGCATAATGGAGACATTAAATTAAAACTAATAGGCTAATAAAAGCCAAGCAGGACAGAGATATGTCTGTTTATTATTAAAAACACCATTACTGAAAACCAGCTTATTTTTCTACTTCTATTCACAACAGTAAATTTAAGACTAGAAAAAATATTATACAACTGCTTCACCAAGCTTTCTTTGTATCTGAAGGGTCTATGAATATAAAAGCGTATCAGGGCCAAATCCAGAAGGTCTTACTCAAGCAAAACTGATTTTAGTGGAAATAAAGCCTGATGGACTAAAGGATTTGGTCAGTAATTTATGGGACCCTTATCTCTGATCCACCTTCTAGGAATGCTAGCTTGTGGTACAGAGCAATGTAATATGCTTAAATATCTATGATTAATTCGAGTAATCTGGTTTATAGAGCCCGCTTATGTAAATGAAAAGGATTTACCTTTATGTCTGAGATGAAAAAAATATACATCAGATACAGCGAACCACACATTACAGAAAATGGCCTGGCTGAATTGTATTAATGTCTCAAAAATGTTGAGAAATGCTGTATCTTCTCCTTAAGCCAGTAATCATAGTACCTACAAATTGCATATCTTATCCTACTTTACACATATGCAGAAGTGGGCAGCGGCTGTTTTGAAGGCAGCATATCTCTCATTTGTACTCCTTACAACACGCTTTTCAAAGCCTAACAGAGAACTGTGGCTAAAGACTTTCAAAATGAGGAGAGGGCTGCGAGGGATTAATGCTTTACCTGGGAAATGGAGCGGAAGTCAACTATCAAAGCAAAACAGCAACATTCCCGTGGGCCTGGTCTTAAGGACGGGAGGTTTTCATGTGATGAAGTGGTAATTCAGTTCAAAGTCTCAGGGAGAACTCCCTTTGTATGTCTGTCCAACAAGAACTACAAATTTACAGATAATAAGTAGAGGAGAGACCAGTGTGATCATCTTGTCTGACACTCTCCAAAGCACAGCTCTCTGAGCTTGCTCTGGCTTGCGAAACAGGCTGTCTCCTGGTTCAAAATCCCTCTTCCGTTTCCATTAGCATCTAAGGATAATTCCCTGTGCTTCAGTGAAGCAGCTCTGAAGACACAGATCATTGATAAATAATTCCCACTGGACTGACAGTTGTCCAAATTCAACAGCAAGGAATTTTCGTGTGAATCACCCTTTCTTTGATATTTTCAGCTATCTTGGGTAGCAGAGCAACACTAAAGAGCCTTTGAGGCACGTGCAACATGGAACAAACTTCAGGACAACCCTCCATTTTCCCAGCTTCAGCAGGGAAAGTTTCTTAATGCTATATTATAGAATCAGAGGATGGTTTGGGCTGGAAAGGACCTTAGAGATCATCCAGTTCCAACCACCACTACCGTGGGCAGGGAGACCTTCCATTAGACCCGGTTGCTCCAAGCCCCATCCAACCAGAGCTTGAATGCTTTCAGGAATGGGAATTTTCTGCAACTAAAGCCACTTCCCAGCTCTAGAAGAAAAACCTGGTCATTTGCAATGGGTAATACTGATTTTAACGTTAGCTAACACTACATAACATGCAATCATTTCTCAAAAAGAGAAAAGCAGATGTGGTTTTGAAGAAAAACTGCAAGTTCTGCATCTTCAGATGAAATTGGGAGAGAGAAATGAGGGGCAGGGGTTCTAGAGCCAGACTAGACAAGATGGAAGCTGATTTATTCCATCTAGCACTAGCTGAAAGGTAACTGCACCACTGTATTTCTGAGATGAAGATAATATGGTTGAATGGAGTTAGACTAAAACAGACTTCAGCAACAGAAAGTTTAACGTAATATTTTTTCCTCAGTACATCTTATTGTATCTACCACACTGTGCAGTGCAACCCCTGTACGCAATTCCCATAGCCAAAATCAGCTTAGTAAAATCAGGTTTAGTTAAACAATGTAAATAAGAGAAGACATACAAAAAAAACCCCTCTGATTTCATATTAAAGTGAAATCAACACCCTCAACCAATACAGACGTTCATAAAGAGATAAAACATCTCAAAGCAAAGCATCTGTGTTTGTGCTGCTATTTCATGTCAAGGCAATTACAGTGATGTTATTAGGAAAGATCAGGAAGGGAGCAGTGTTGTCATATAGGGAGAAGAGAAAACAAACCGTTAAGCAATCATGTAGAACATCTTAAAGCTGGTGAGGGAACAAAGCTTAGCAGTGTCAGGGTATTGATCTGTTCCAGAATGTGCAGAGTTCTGCACCACCGTGATTGCCTTCCCTGCTGGGTTTAGAGAGGGCTGAAAGAATACAGTATTGATCCGGCCCAGTTCCTGAGAAGTAACTTAGTGATAAACACCGATTTTCTCCCAGGGCTCTGACAGCAAACTGTTGCAAAACAGCAGAGCTCTGCTGTGCTCACAGCTCCTGTTATGCAGATAATACCTGAGTGACACCACTGCCCATTGCATCTCCAGTGGGAAAGTAGTGCTGTCCAGCAGCAAGAATATAACACCTAAGACTCCGTTACTGTTCCCTCTCTTTTCACTCAAGTATGACAAGGTTTCTGATGAGTGCAGGGTATTTTATTATTTATTCTGCATTCAGAAAATACTGAATATATAAGGAGGCTTCACCTTAGCTGAAGCCTAGTAGAAAATAGAGGTAAAGTTCTGCATTTAACAAAATAGTTTTTTCCCTGTTTCTTGCCATTCACTGTAATGCTGTGGGAAGACAGGAAAACACTCTCCTCATTTATTTTCTTGCCTATCAGTGAAATCTTGTCATTCTGTAGCAACTGGGCACTCCAGAGAAAGCACTTCTACTCTTAACAGCAGCAATGCTGTCCTACAGAGGTAAAAACTCAGAGGTAAATCTCATGTTAGTAATTGCAGCCGGGAGAAAAAGGCCATCATGCACCTGCACTTCAAAACTCCTGGGCTGCAGTTGCATCCCCTTTCTGGTGGCAATCAATCCCCAGCAGCACTAGAAAGCAGCAGACACAGGCAGGGCAAGAAGGAAGAGATTTTAAGCCCTGACTAATGAAACCACAAACTTCAGGCAGTTAAACTACAGACAGGATGGGTGTGGTTCAGGGCAGCTCTAGGAAGTATTACAAAGCCTAAATGTTGGGGCAAAACAAACCCTGTCCCATGGAGTCCTCAGCAGTTGACTTCTGTCCTCTCTCAGGCCCACCTGGAGAAGTCCATCAGCAAAGATGAACTGAACAACCTTCTGTGAGATGCTGTTGGCTTGCTCTGACTTATGGGGTATTTCTGTGTTTGTGCAGAAGACTTCTGGGAATTCCTTGAACTTTTATTGCCTTAAACCCGAATCTTTTCATGGTCAGTGCTGATCATCAGCTTGACCTCAGGAACAACATGAGCCTGAGGATTTCCCTGCGTGTGGATGCTGGACCTCGCCCCCGGGAGCCCAGGCTTCCATCTCTGTGTTTTTATGCACAGCTGAGAACCACAGTCACTGGGTCAAATTTTCACAAATCGTGAAGGCACTGAATTTCCAAAAGGATTGCTGTGGGCTGCACAGGCCCGCTCCCAGAAGGCCCCTGGGAGAGCAATTGCTTGTTTTCTCTCTCCACTGCACAGGTGCATAACCTCACCTGTGCTCCCCAGCTCTTCACACTGAAAGAATTTCCCCTCCATGCTCTGTCAGGTCTGCTGAAAGATGCTCCATCTTTCTGCTAAGCAGATATAGATCTTTTATCAAATCACTTCTGCAAACAGTGCACATACATTTTTTATTTTAGGGTTTGCTTTTTTCTCTTTTTCTTTTTTTCTTTTTTCCTTTTTTTTTTCTCACAACTCAGCACTGAGAACAAAAGAAAACTGTTTACCAGACACAGGCACCTGGTTTGGGTTTTGTTTTCCTCTGTTAGTCTCTGAATTCAACTCTGTTTTTAAATAAAGAGACGCAGAAGAAGCAGGAGACCTCCTGGGTCAGCCGGGTCAGCCTCCTCTATCGAGCAGGATTTTCCCATACACTCTGACCCCCTCAAGGATTTTATCTGGCCTGTTTTTCGAACACCTCTAATGATGGTGACTCAGCTACCTCACTAGGCAGCTTATTCATCTGTCTAGCCTAATTGCTCTTAGCTTCATTTTGTCTTCCTTTGTATGCAACGTGAAATTTTCCTTTTAATTTTTTTTTTTAATTTGATTTTTGGACCATTTCTTTATCAAGGGGGGAGTGGGGGGTGAGTGCGTGTGTTAACCAAAAAATTGTCATCCTCAAAACAACCCCACAATTTCTTCCAATCTGAAAATATCTGTAAAGCACAGCAATGCTATTGTCATGTCTAATTTATTAGCCTTTAGTGTAAGCTGGAGGTGGTTTGTTCATTGAAAGGGTTAATAACAGTCACAGCTGCAGAAATCCTGGCACCCCTTTTTTGCCTGCAGGAGTAGGGTATCATCAAGATAACTTCAGCTAGATAGAGGAATGGAGTCCCTACTAGTCAGAAATCTTGAAGAACAAGACTGGGAATGACAATCAAGTATCATCAGGGCAAGCAGACATTACTTTGGTAATGGTGGACCAGCTCTTCACACTTTCCCTATGAGGGAAACACTCGCTTTCTTTAGTTCTTTAATCCAGGGAGCAGCCTCACCTCAGTACCTGGTAAAAAAGATTTTGGGATACCGGGGCAGAACGCAGGTGAGAACAACTCCCTTGTCCCAGGAGTGGAGATGTCACTCCCCTCAGAAAGCAACCCAACCCAAAGACTGCTAAAGGATTAACAGGGCACAGCAAAAGCTTCTCATCCAAACATGAGTCACTCTGTCAGATCCAGAATTGCAAACTGATATCCCAAAATGGTAACAGGGGTTGCAATCAGCTGGGACTCTCAGAGCAAGAGTCAGTGCCCTGAAGCCTGGCAGGGACATAAAGTGGCATCAGGCAGAGGCAGCTCTGGCTGGCACCTGCAGCATGGTAAGGGATTCATTTGCAGCAGATTCCCAGCTCGCCTCTGGTTTTAAATTCAGGAAGAGACAGGCGTTGCTGCCTCATACAAGAATGCAACCCACGTCCAGTGACCTTCTATCAGTGAGTTTAAACACTAGTTTGAAATAAAAGTGTCGTTTGGTCCATGATCTTTACAAGAGTTCACAGTGCTGGCTAATAAAACTGAATAGCATCAATGGAGAAAGCTGCAGAAGATCTGGCTAAAGTGAGGCATTGATAAGTATTTTAATTTTATCATTCTATTTTTCAGTTCATTTTGATTTAACCCTAATTTTTATGCAAATGTTTAAAACTAGGCTTGGGCAAGATAATTCCTCCTCATTAAAAACAAAACAAAACAATTTTTAAAAAGACAAAGAAAAAAATCACAGCTTGAAAAATTGAGTTAATGTGTAAATATTACCGGGTTCTGTTCCAGTCTAGAGAACCCACAAAGGATAAAAAGAGAAAGGAGGATCTGGTCAAAAGAGATGGGGGAAAGAAGAAAAGGTTAAAAATGAAGCCAGGTGGCAAAGGAACAACAAAGAGATGGTAGCTGTGGACAGAGGGAAATGCTCAGGTAAAGAAATGTGTCCTAGTGCACAAAAGTGGTCAGCACAGCTACTCACATCTCGTGCTTCTTGTCACCCAAACCACCTGAACAACTAATTTCAGCACATGCCTTGTTTTCAGCTATCAGTCCTGCTGGAGTCAATTAAACAGGCTCACACTTAAACACCCTACAGAACCAAAGCTGCAGAGCAGGGCCTTTCCTCCAGTTAAGAGACCATTTTGAAAACGCCCTTGACCAAAGTGTGCAGATAAATTGGTAGGTGTTGGACTGGGAGATGTAAGTGCTACTGAAGTGGAAGACTCATGGGGAGAAGCATGTTCTGCCATCTCCTATACTCCCCTACAAAATCAAACTCTGAGAGGTTTGTGAAAGCTGTAGGACAAGGACCAGAAGACCCTTCTGACCTTAATTTATTTTGTGTGAAAAAGGTGGCAGATCAAGAGACTGCTTTACATGAGCCAAGAGGATGCTCTACTCTCTCTGCCATCTATACAGGAATGCATCTACAAACAGTGCTTTATAAAAGAACACTGACAAGGACATGATTGCTTTCTTATTAATTTCTTCATAAAATAAAACTTATTTTTCTAGTCTTGGCATCCAAGGACTGTATTTAAAGGAAAAAGAGGCAAAGGGGAGAATAGGCTTTTCCACAGCCACTAAATGAGAGAAGGGCAGAGTTGCAGCAGACTTACTGAAGTGAACAACCTTGATCTGACCAAAAGGAGTCATTTAATTTTAGGTACTCCCCAAAGGTTTTATTCCTCTTGGCTGCCAGGCCAGAAATGTCAGGCATGTTGAGATGGGGCACCCTGGAAAGTGCGGAGCCTGAAAGGCAGCAAACAGGTTCTGCATGACTGCTGTTAGGTCTGGGAGCCTCCACGGAGAGCTGAACCCTTTGACCAGATAGGTGTGAACCAAAGAGGGGACTGGGTCATTTCTTTTCAAAGTTTTCTTTGCTTTACAAAGGCTTAAAGAATTTTTTTTTTTTAATTCCAAGAAGCTCCAAACCTTCCGTTTCAAAAGAGGAAAAAAAAATTTAAAAATTTTAAAAATTGAAGCACATTCTTTTTACAAATAAATGACACAACAGGGAGAGACCCAGCAGGGGAATTAAAGCTCTTTTTCTGACTGATCCAGCAGCATTTTTCTAGGCATTAGCTAGACTTAAAACAATAATGAAGTTTGTCACTATGTATGTCATAGTGCAGATCTCTCAAAACCTCAAGGTTTCTAAACTGTAATATCTGTGGGGAAAGAAATGCCTTCTGCTATGGATATACATAGCACCAAGTACAACAAGGTCTAGCTCTTGACAAAGGTCTCCAGCTGATGTTGAAATACAAATAACTAATGGAACAAGACGGAAATTGTGCTCTAATCCTCCCAGTGGCTATTGTATAATGAAATGAATGGGGACCTTGGGAGAAAAGGAACAGAATCATACCCTGTGAAAGCACAGCTGCACATTCAGTGGCTGGGTACTGCCAGTGTAGGTCCAGCCCCACATCTAATTTAAAAAATGTACAAAAATGCTTGAACTTCCTTCACGAACTTGAGAAATACATGAAGATTTCTCTTTGAAATGCATGGGTTGCAAATATGCATGAAGGCAGACCTGGTCACCATGTCTGTCCCAGCACAGAATCCCTCAAGGTCTGCTGCCCACAATCCTCTGTGCATTTGTTCACAACTAGTGGCTGCCAGGGCCAGGAGTTACTAAGGAAGCAAGGATTTTTGCTGATCCCAATCCCAAATGGGTGTGTATCACCAAAAGTCAGCACACTGAAAAGATAAGCTGCTAACATTAGCATTGCACAAAGTGTCTTCCTAAAATTCAGTAGGAAAGGGAGATTAATCCAGCCAATGGAACATTGTTCCATGATGGCTGAAACTGAAGTGTTACATCTCCTTCATAGTCATACAAACCTAAAAATAATGCTTAAAAATTCCCTTTTAATTTTAATTTCAGCCAAATCTACTCAGCTTTCTCAAAAACTCATGGAATACTTATTGCGTGTTTGCCCTGCAAACAACTGCTTTATCTTTACACATGCCTTGACCCAAAATCTGCAACAAGACATAACTTTCCTGACCCACAGGTTGCAATTTTCCATGGCCAAGTGCCACAAGACACAAACCATGACCTCCAGAGCCAGGGGCAGCTTTGGGAATGCCTCAGGAAGGGACAACAGCAGCTGCCACGGATGCCACCACTCCTTGGTGGCTGCAGCTGTGTACGAAGGTGACTTGACACTGCCTGAATATTCACAGGCCGAGCCCATCACGTGTATTAAGCAGCATATGCCCCAGCACTGCTTTGTTACCAAATTCAAGAGAACCCAAGTGCTTGAAAAAGTATTTGAATTGTTCACAGATTGCCTTGAACAGTAATCAGTATAACATCTTCCATTTCCTTTATTTCATAGACTAGTTTTGCAGAATTTAGCAATGTTTGCTGCACGTTTTCAGCACCTTGGCTTATTTCTATTAAAAGTGAATTGCCGTCACATTTTTGAATACCTACATGAAAGAGGAAAAAGCCAGCACAGCAGGCATCTAACTCAAAGGGTATTGAGATCGTCCAAGCTCAGTCGTGAATGTGCAGTTAATAAATTCCTCAAAAAAACATTCTTACCCAGCCACAAGTACTTTCATTAAACACTCCAGGATTAAAATGCTAAATTTTCTTCTCTGAACTTCCTTTTTAAGTGACTTGATTGTGCAAGATGCAGAGTTACAAAGTGCCACTGATTTGTATGAAAATTATAAGTATTTATCCTTTTCAAATCCACCAGGTTTTAGCTGACAGAACAACTTGAGTGCTTCTAGTAACTTTCAAGAGTTCTTGTTAGTCCCTTCTGATAGAAACACTGTAAAAAGTCAGTTTTGAAGGGGAACAGCAATTCCTCACAGGACTGAAAGAGCAGCAATCAATGGTCAATTGCCAATTTTGCCACACACTTTGTATATAACCTTCAACAAGCCATTTAACTTCCCCATGCCTTAACTTACTAATGAACCAAAGGTTTTATCTACCTCTTCCCTCTCTCCTTTGCTTACAGAGACTAAAAGCATTTTAGGTCAGAGCTGGGAGTCCCATGTACCACACCACAATCAGACCAAACACAAAGATGGCTCAGAGACCTTACTGAATGCAGTGTTTTAATAGAGCTGTAGGGGATGCCTACAGCTCAGTTCTGAGCACGTTTTAATTCCTGGGAAAAATATACACATTAAACAGGAGTGGGAGGAGTGGAAAGAAAAAGATTCCAATTATCAGGTAGTGGGAGCAGAGTCAATCAGGAGGAGCCATTCTCGCTCCCTTCCCCAAAACAATGTAGGTGGTAGTGCATCAAGTCTTCAGATTGCACCACAGGATGCAGAGCCACAGTTCAGCTCTCAATGTTACTAATAAAAGGTTAAGGTTTCAAGCTATTTTTTAATTTAGATCTGTTGTTTGGTAATTGGAATAAACATTCAAATTTGAGCATCAAATTTCTCATTAGTTTCACATCAATACCTGTGCTGAAACTATGGATCAGTGAACTGAGTTTCTCACTGCCCAAGTGAATTCATTAATCATTCTCTCCTAAGATGGGCACATAAGCAGACAGCTGTTCTAAGCAGCTGTCTTCTGATAAAACTCCTAACGTGCACACTGCTAAAAAAAAAAAAAAGAATGAGCCACACACACACAAAATCTACCTTTTCAACAGTCTGCTGCTGTCTTAACTCAGAGATCTACCTGCATGGACAGGTCTGGCAGAGAAAGGAACTGGATCCCCACTCAACAATGCATTCCAATTTGTAAATGGTCACTTTATGGTTACAGACAGAAAGTTTTAAAACCATTAAGACTTAGTTACTACTTCTTATCTGGGGTATCATGAGGAAGAAGAAATACAAAACCAGACACTGATGAATGTATTCAATGGACAGGTATAATCTTAAACCAGATCCATTTTTTTTTTTTTCTGTCTATAGCCACGTAGCTTCAATTCTTCATCCACTACTCCCATTCTTCTAATAACAGATATTTAGGTTTATTTTCATATACCTTGGTGGGCTGGGATGAGATAGGCATTATGGCACACATTAGTCTCCTATTTTCCATTACAGCCAAAACAAGTGCTTAGGTAACTGGAGCTTATCCTATTTAAATATATGCAATCAGGAAATTTGAGATTGCCTTGATGGACCATATAATATTTCCTTTAGAAGCTCCCTGATATGCCATCGTCTACAAGTTCATCCATACAGCAAATGGCCTCTCTGGGTAACCTTTCCCCAGTTGCGTCACCCACACCAAAGAAAGATGAGACCATTGAAAAATGTATAAACAAGGACTTTTGAACTGACTTCGTCCAAGAGACAGGAAAAGATTGTATAAACACACCTTTTAATACCCTGAAGCATTACAAAATCTTTGCTGTATGTTAAAATTGATGTTTTATATGTTTGGAATAAGGCGAAGTTTAATGAAAATGTTTTCTTATTTTATAAATTGCTAATGTTTTACTTGGCAAAATTGTAGATTTATTGAAAATTGCATTAGCAGATGCATTCAAACGCATCTAGAAATAGAGAGTGGGGGTTTTTTTTGTTGAAAAACTAGCTTCCTGGTTCCTGGCTGCATGCAGGGCCATCTGACAAAAAAATGAAGTAAAATGAAACTAAGAGTCCATGTAAGCACTTAAGTCAGTTTTTACTTTAATAGAAATTTAGACTGATTTTTTATTGAATTAGTCCATTTGGAAAATTCACCCTGACCACTGTACTGTGTGAGATGTCACATGTTCCTTTGTGTTTCACCAGAAAGCTCCAGAATGTGATAACAGAGGCACGAATCAAACATGCAGATGTGGGACATGATTCAGTGGTGAACATGGTGGTGCTGGACTCAATGATCTTAAGGGTCTTTTCCAACTTAAGCTTCTATGATTCTATTCTATGGTTCCACAGTGGAGGAGCTGGGCTGATACAACAGCCCAGTGTGATTCCCAAAAGAGTTTGCTTTCAAAAACTTCTTGTTACTTGGAATTTGAAAGAAAAGAGATAATCCTTAAGAAGGCAGTGTGTGTATAGTGACAAAAGGAGACATTTCAGTTTCAGTTTTTTCTTCTTTTGCATTAATGATTTTTTTTTCAACTTATTGTAGGAAATCTGCATTAGAAAATGAATTCTAAAAGTAAACATTAGCTTACAAAAGCCCTATTAATTTAGCACTGGGCCTTGTGACAGCATGGGAGATCCAGGAGAAATGATGAAGAATTGTGAAGAATTCTGCAGGACCTGTCCTGAACCAAGCAATAGTGTGCTGTGCTTGGTATAAAAACCTACTAAGCTCAACTGTGGTTTCCAGAAGATGATCAAAGAACAATTTCTCATCTCCAATGGCGTCAATAGCAAAGCTCATACCAACTTCAAAAGGCCAAATTCTGATGCCTTTACTCACACTGAATCACTCTTTATTTCATGTGTATTCCACTGACATCAGTAGAAGCAGGGATGAAGTAAGGGCTACTGAACCAGAATACAGATATCAGAATTGGACACAAAGCAATTAAGTTGGGATACAAGTATCACTTTCTGACTCAATTCCTAGGTAGTACTGTGGGAAATAAAAATAATTTTATTCCATTTTTTAAGTAACAATATTATCTTAATTTCAGCATTTAACATGTTTCCTTCCTAAAAGGAAATGCAGCTCTCCTTAAATGCTGATACTCAGACAATTATCTCTTGACAAATCACCTGGAGATTTACTTTTTTAAAGAAACAATAATTCACTCCTCATCTAATTCCCATTAAAGTAATAATTTGTAAAACTGAAAATTACTTTGATAGCTTGACCAAAGCTTGTATCTATGGTTAAATATGTACAGCAGCTTCCTGAATGAGGTAATTGATCAAAATAGTTTTCAAGGGCTTTGGCTTTAAAGAAAAATGCCAATATCAAAGGATACAGTGAAATCATACACAGCAGTTAAAAATAACTCTGTCTCCTGTTGAGGCAGTAACACTGCTGCACTTGGACTGTTTACCCCTTTGGCTTGGTATCACTCTAAGCATCAAAGGACATGGCACAAGGATGAAGAATAACCTGGCCTGACCTCTTCCTAGCCCCAGTTCTAATCATTTTATATGGTAAAGTTAAGATGTACAAAATTTTATTTGTAAAATGCATATGGTCTTCCAGGTCCCACCTTCCTCCCTATCATTTCTTTCCTTGTACAAAATGGGTTAAACTTTGAGGTTATTGTTGTATTAAGAAAATTATCAAAACCTCTCACCAGGCATCTACGGCCAATGTGTCACGTACAGCACAAATAGGAAGAACATCCTGTGCAGGAGTTCTCAATCTAAACAGCAAAAACAGACAAGAAGTAGCAACAAGGAAGACTTACTATCCCATTTTAGAGACGGGCAGCTAAAGACTGGATACATGGAACTGTGCAAGGACACAGGAAACACCAGTGACAGCAAAAGAAAGTAAGCAAAACATTTGCCACACAAAGTGCCTTTCATTAAAAATCTGTCTCCTACCAAGACTTTTCATGGGATCCCAACCAAGTGACACTGCTCTAAACTGTTTTTTTTTTAAAAACTTCCTAAAGATGAGTATCTCCTTGGGCAAGGTGCAGACAACAGTGAAACAGTGCATGTGTAGGCTCTCAGACATAAAGGATCCTGGGAATAAGAGAGGTGAAGAGAAGGATGGATTTCACTTTTATTGCTCAAACTAATGGAGTTTACAACTTAGGAAATGAAAATAAGCACAGCATATAAACCCATATTTTGAAAAGGATACAAAGTGTATCACAGCGATATACTAATGCTATAATTCCTCAGAGAGGCAAATAACCTTTTCTCTTGATATAGGCATCAGGCATTGATCTGTCACACTGTTTGTTCTAGCAGAGCTCCCAGAGGTGCATTCAGTTTGAAACGTTAAGGCTAGTTCATTAGCCGTCCCTAGCTCGTTTCTCTGAGAGAATCAAGATAATACTGTGGTTAGTTAATGGCTTTCTCTTGTTTCCCCCAGAGCCTGCCTGTCTGAAGCCTGCAGGCCCAAGCAGCTTTCTTTCCCCCCCCCTTCCCTTCACTATTAGTCACAGCTGGTAAGGCTTGCAGGAGCCTGGCTTGTTTGGGAACAGCCGGATCACACAAATGGTTGAGTCTCTGTTGCAAGCAGCCACCTTGGCCCCTGCTGCCAGAGAGGAGGGCTCCTGCCTGCACAACAGTGGGGAACGAGGGATGGAGGGAAGGGGAACTCCTCATCGTCATGCTACAAATAGGTCTCCTTCAGAAAAACACCAAAATTATGAAAATAAAAAAGAAAAAGCCATTGTTGTCTCAGGGAGCTACTGAGATCAACTATTTCCTAAATAAAACTGACTTTAACAGGGAACTGCTATCTCCAGAATCAGGAAATGTCACCTGCCTTGCTCTCAGGTTCTGTTGTTTATCATCACAGTTTGGAGGTTGAGTAGTCACAGACAAGAATCTCTCCCAAGAGCCATCCCACTAACAGCTCCTAATGGATGGGCAACATTCCCTGTACTTTTGCTTTCTGCTTAACACATTATGTCCCTCGTCATCCTCATGTAAATGCTGAAGCAAGTCACCCACCTGGAGAGGTTCCAGCACTGCTGTGAGCATCACAAGGCTAAATGCGACAGCTTAAAATGTGTTTATCTCTCTTGTTTTTAGCTCGCATTTAGGCTTTGTAAAATTAATATCTGATTCCCATGAAAGCAAGACAATGGCAATATTGATGAGAGTCAGATATCTGCAGGCAGAGGCGGTAGAAGTTCCCTTTGCAGGCAGTAATTCTATCAGTGTACCTCAGTGCTGATCTGCAGTGTCCCTGCTATTCCGGTGCCTCACTCTTTTATCTACACATTCAGCACTCATTGCTGTGTTACCAGACACTGCCAGTCATGAAAGGCTGCATGATGATTTTATCTGCCTCCCAGTATATTATCCATTGGGGAACAAACTTAGACTTGTAAATGTTTTCTCTTACAAGTGCTCTAATCCAGACATTTAGAGCTGCTTTTGCTCGCCAAGCAAATATCACCAAGCTATTTACAGAAATCCTGCTGAAGTTAGCAGTAGGCAGGGCAGTGACTGTCAGATAAAACCCAGTCTGAAAGACAACTCTTTCATATTGCCACAGGATTTTTTTTGTTTGGAACAGTAAGTACACATCCACCCAACAAAATATAACAAAATAGAAAAGCTGCTCTTTGGGATACAGGTTTATGATACTGCTGCATGAGCCTACGTGTGAACTGCCACCAAAAGAAATGATGCCTCCCCATCAGTCCCCTTCTCTGCATCTTAAAGACAGAGTCCAGCAGAAAGTTACTTACTCCTTAGGCAGGAAAAATTTTCCCTCATCTGGTTCCCTGAACCAACACTGCAGGATCCACTGAGACCTGTGGTGACCCAAGAGAAGCAGCAGCTCACTGTGAGACAGGTAAAACTGATAAAACCATGTCAGTCTCACAGGCATCTAACACCTGTCCCCCAGAATGTCATGGAATATGTACTATAGCCATGAAAACAGACAGACCAAGAGCGACATCTGACCCAATCACAAAATCAAGGCATCTCCTTAGGTATTCACCAAAATTTATGTGAATGCTGAATTGCTAACAAAGAGAGAGGAAAGGTTTCCTGAAAAAATTTTGGTACTTGATTGGAACAGAATTAGAAAAATGAAGTTTGAAATAATGATTATGCTGGGTCCTTTTTCCAAGTGCTCCAAACCTTGCCCTTCCACTGGGTCCACAGTATGATGCTGGAATATTTTCTTAGGTCCAGAAATGACAGGGCATAGCAAAGGCACATGAAACAAGATGGGAACTCCTGTGCTTCCCAAAACACAAACAAAACCAGCAATTAAAGTCAGTGAGGAAAGAGCAATGGAAAAAGAAAGCTTTCTTTCATCTGTGGAGAACTTTCAGGTTCTTTAGAAACACACGCCAGAGTGAGTTTTCATGAGATTTTAAATCTACCATCAAAAATGCAAAGCAGAAGCTGGTAGGGCGAATGTGAAACTAGAATTTGTCCTACATTCTCAATTTCATGATTACCTCAAATATAAATGCTGTGACTGACATGAGCCCACAACCTCTCAATCAACTTCACATGGAAGTATCTTTTCCTTCCATGCCCCACTCAAGAAATCCATTCCCAAAGCCAGCATTTTATCCACAGTTAACATCTCCCAATTGGCCTGCAAAGAAACTACCCATCTTACAAGGTCTTAGAGGATTGAGAATATTCCCTATGACTTCAACAGGCCACAGATCTACTTGGATCTCTCCAATTCTTGTGTTAACTTCAGCTTCTCTTTCACAACTCATTCAGACACTGACTCAACAATGAATTTGGCTGTATCTGTGTTGTTCCTTCCTTCACAGAAAAGACAGTGACTCTGTCTCAAATGTCTACATGAATTAAGCATTGTTTTTGTCAAAAGTCAATTTTCAGAAAGTAGTAGAGAAAGTTTGGTGTGACTAGACTACTGTTTTCAAGGTGAGATAAAGTTGGCTTCTATTTATCAAATCTCTATTAAAGGAAGGAGATGTATTAAGGAAATGGATAGGGCTATTTAGTCATCTTTGCTAAGAGCTCCATTTTCTATGGATGAAACATGCTATTTAATGATTAACTATTATTATTTTTATAACCTATTTTATGACACTATGTCTTGCTATAAGGCAACTATTTACTACTCTGAGCACTTAGTAAAAAGAATTATCATTCTTTGCTGTCTTTTCTTACCAAGGAAGTGAAAGGAAAGAAAGTTACAATTTTAAAGAGAATACTTTCAGCAGAAGTTATTTATGACTGCTTTTAGCAATGGTCCTATTCATACATTAGGAAGATGCAGAACACCTATGATACAAAAAAAGATAATTATTTATCATAAAGATTAACTAAACAAGTACCAAAATAATTGGAAAAGCACTGTTTAACAAAATAGTGCACAACAGGTCTTCCTATTCCTGTAGATATCTGATTGTTCATCATTCATTTAGAACATTTTTTGGGGGGTGCAATTTGGTAAATCACATCTGTGAATACTGAAAATGATGCAAATATGGAAGAAAATGTTGTCAGGAAATTTGTGCACCTTTCAGAATAAAACCAGGACATCCTTTAATTTGCTGTAGGGGACATGCCAAAACATGGCATTTTTTCCTGCAGAGTCTGTGATCAAGATGTTTTTTAGAAGATCTGAATTTGTGACAAAATTAGGAAGAGAAAAGTTCAGAACATTCAAGTCACTTGGCAATTCATTTTCAGATTTGATCTCATTTTGTGTTTTAATGAATGTTGAAATTTAGCTGAAGTCACTAGAAAGGACACGAGCTGACGCTTCCTTGCAAGAAGGCCTTCTAGCAGAATCCCAGCTCATGACTTCTTTCTGTGAAGTCTTAATTGGTTAGGACAGAAGATATTTTTTTTCTTTTTTTATTTCCCAAAGCAAAATTTGTTTCCCCAAGTGCTCCAAGAAGTCACTAAAAAAGAAATTAACATGTAAAACTGTAACATTTCTAACACTCCTACATGACCAAAAGGATGCAATTTTAGAACTGTGATTTGGAACCTACAAACATTTTAAACATTTGTCTTGTGGTTTATTTGTAAACTAATGAGTCTTGATGCTGCTCCCTATGCTCATGCTGCAATCTGTTGTTGGCCTTTTTGCAGCTTTAAGATCTACACTTTGGAGAATCACAGGGGGTGTTGGAAAAATAAGCCAACAGAAGCAGCATGATTAAATTTCGCTTTTAACTTTTGAGGAACTAACATTAAGTACCATGTGTTTTTAATGCATGAAAACACCCTCGAAACTGGGGCACTGCAAGTTGGATTAAGATGAGCATTTCCTTTTCCTCAAGACCTTGCTAGATAAAATAGCCTGGGCTTTTTTTTTTTTTTGTCTTTCTTTTTCCTAAATGGCAGGTTGCCAGCAGCTAATTTAAACGTAACAATGGAAATAATCATTCTCACAAATTCAAGAATTTGTGTCTCTGTATCTACAGCAAATATATTTAAGCGTATTGCTAATTACTTTTACTTGCAGAAGGCAAGAACCAAGAGGATTCTCATGCACATGGATAAGCTGGCAAGCTTAAGGATGTGCTGTAGGATTGAAGGCTGGATGTGCTCATGTACTAAAATCACAAACTTCAAAGGGTTACATGAGGGAGGCTAATTGAAGAGCTTTTTTATATCATCTCGTACAGTGTATTTACTTTTGCTTTTTGGGATGTAGATGGTGCAGCAGTGTATGCAAACTTGTAAAATAAAACTTGTAGTGTCTGTAAGAACTTCATTTCACATATGACCTTTTACAGTAATTGGATCTGAATTATAATCAGTCACCTGAGTCCTGAAATAGATAAAATAGTTTTTTAATGTTAAAAAGTTTTAGCCCTTCGTTGATTATCTATCAGTGCTTACAGTCCTGTGAAAATAAGATAAATGAGAAATTTGGTCTCTAATTAGACTTCACTAGATTTACAGCTTTTAATTTATACGCCAATGCAACTCAGGCCGGCACTAACACAGATAGAGATGGAGCCACAGTTTTCAATTGATTTAACAATTTAATTGCAGCATTAACATCCATTAACATTTAACTAACCTTTTAAACTAACCTCAGGCACAACCTTAAAGACTAAATGAAGTAAAATTGCATATAAAAAGGTACTAACATACAGCTGCAAGAAGCCAGAGTGAATCTTTAGGGAGATTTAGCATTGCTTCCCCACATCAGCAGGAGGGAGTCTGTTTTCCTTCTTGCAAAATTCAGTAGGAAAGCATGCTCTAATTTATAGGAAAAGGAAATAGACACATTTGATGGTTATTAACTCTCATTTATATCTTCTTTTCTATACGTGATGTCTAAAAGACACAATATCCCTTACTCTGGTCATGCACTAAAGAACAATTTTATTACACAGAGAAACAATATTCCTGGATTATCTGTGATAAAATGTGATGTAAGGGAATATAAAATAAGCCGCTGAAGTTTGATTTGAAAGAGAAACCTCATACTCTAGAAACAATGGACAAATAGGGTTCCTGTTTATTGGGTATAAATCTAAAGCAGCTACACTGAACCTGCTGGAATTACTTCAGGTTTACTCCTGTGGTACCACAAGAGAAAGTCATAGAAAACAAGCAAGGGAAGTGCCTGATTTATATCTGTGTTGAGCATCCCAAAACTACTTCAAAAGCAGCAGTAGCCGTGGGCATCAGCAGGGAAGTCCTGAGAGCCAGACCTGCAGCTGTGCATCTCTGTTCCCCCAGTTCTGTCGCAGTGCAGGGCTGCTGAGGGGCTGAATCCAACACTGGGGGAGCCCCATACACAGAAGCCATAAATCTGCATTCCAGCATTTACCACTGCACGTGCCCACAGACCACCAGTAGGGCTGGGTCAGGATTTAAAGGTCTTTTGTTTCTCACATGGATGACAAACGGGAGTTTTGGGGACCTTTTAAAATGTCATTTAGGCATTCTCGACCCGTGTGGTGTCAGATCTGACATAATTCTCTGTGCCATCTGTGTAATGCACAGATACTGTAAAAATTCATAATGCATTGGGGGGGTTGGTAGTGCAGCACAACGTTTGGTATTTACAGCTATTATCTAACCCAGTTTCTTTTGGATTGAATCACTGCTTGCACAAATTATTTCAGAGTGTTCCGTGAGTGACCTGTGGAAATGCTTATCAGTGCTGCTGAGTGTCACACTCAAGTTCTCAGCTAACTGTGCATGTGGTGTTACCATTCCTCTCTGTCTAAATGGGATTGAATATTAGCCAGGGAATACCAAAACATTAGGATGGCAACTTGGAAACTATCACAGCCTTGTGTCTTTTGGTGGCAGAGATGGGCATCACACAAGGTTTGTGGTCTGTGTTGGCATCAATATTACATGGAGTGTAATATTGATGTTCCAAGGATTAAGAGTCTCCCAGCAGTACATGTTGACACCATTATGTTGGAATGACTCCTCTGGCATTATTAGTCATTCCAATCAGCTCTCTGCTCTACTATTTGACCACATGCACCATAAATGTATGAGGTCAACGATCTGGATATTAAAAGCATTGCTACAACAGAACATGCCACTTGGATCAGTTTTTCAAGCCTTGCTTGGAATTCACATTGCCACACTTGAGAAATGCATCATATGTATGCAAAGCCCCTCAAGCCTTTGTTTTCAGCTCCTCCTCAAACTCCAGTGAGTAAATTGTAGGTGGGTACATAAAGTCAACAAATTTATTGAAGCAGTTCTAGTAAACTCTGGATTATGACCCCTTAAGAAGCCATGTAATTCCAACACAAACGTGCGTGGTAGTAGCATCCTTTCTTGCTCCATTAAGACAAATACCATGCCAGAAAGCCATAGGAAAGTTCAAACAAAATGTAAACACAAGCATCACACAATGGTATGAGTACTTCAGAGAAAACCTGAATCTCCAGAGGAAGCCCTGCTCTATTGTCTACCAAGTACTTCTCTAAGGTTAGAGATTATTTTGCTGTGTATCTCTGTGAATACTTTGCCACATACATAATACTTGGTTTCTTGTTTTACTGAAAAAGCAACATTTTGAACTATAGCATGTGGATTCATTGATCAGTGTTCATATAGAAAAAATAATCCCCCAAACATCAATACAGCTTTTTAAGCTGCCACTGCTCCCTCTATACATCCAGAGGAGGCCCCATTTCCAGGATATGCACATAACCCATCTGCCTCTTGTTTCTTAGATTCATCACTTCAGTACTGCAGCTTCTGCCATCCAAAGTAGTACCTCCATTCCTTTCTGCATCTGCCCCTCCACAGCTCAACTGTGGATAAAAAGTCCTCCATGCATGTTCTCTCCTCCTGTTTTGAAGCACTGTTTAACAATGTCATTATAGTCTTTCTAAATTAATAATGTGTTTGAGTCCATCACTTGCAAAATGCTGCTATATAAGACAAGAAAATTTTGCTTTTAAGTTTCAGAAATATGAACCAGTGTTCACATAGGTAACTGAAATCCAAGCATCAAAATATTATCTAAGATTGACATGGAAAATTGGTTAAATTAGATGCTTTACAGGAGTAAATGACAGATCAACATACCAAAAAAAAAAACACAAAACCAAAACNACACAAGTATAAAGAATTGTAAGGCAATAAACCTCATGTGTATGCTAACAGGAAGATCAATATGAACTTACAGCTTTTAAAAGTGACAGTAACCTACAGGAACCTACAAGATGATTTTTCAGATTTCCTTCTTTTAAAAAATTCATTATATATTATTTACTTCAAATCCTCCCATACATTAAAACCATCTTAATATCCTTTCAATATCCTGCTATGCAGAGTCTCTTTGATGGAATGCTGCTGTGTGCCTTCCATCTTCTCTGTAGCTGGTTCAAGGGAGGCAATCAAAGGATGCAGTCAAGGGATGAGGTCAGAACCAGCCTGTGTTCTATAAACTGGAAATTATCAGCTGACATAATAACATTCATCTAAATACAACCCTCGGGCTCCCCAGCAGTTCCTAGGAGACTGCACTCAGAGTGGGAAACACAGAAATGGTCCTGGGTCTCCTTTTCAGCTCTCAGGGAAGCACAGCCTCTGGTTTGATGCAGACTCCAACTACAGCCATCTAATGATATTTGAAGATACTCTGGTTTTCACACCTGGCCTTCACATGTGACTCCTCTTCATATGAGAGGAGTGTGTAATTCCTATAGGATCCATGTTGCATTTTCCAGCCCCATTCAGGTCTTGAGTACCCCATGTCACCTCTACAAGTTCCCCTTTCTTAGACAACTGGAATACGAGTTCTGGCTCATCGGAGTCACCAAAATGGAACAGTTAGTGATAAATGAGGTGGGACAGCAAACAAGTCTTTAATCACCCTCCTGATTTTGCAAAACACCAGCATTTGGAAGTGGGATGTGTTACACCCGGATAAAATCCTGGATAAAAAAAGGCAAAACGTGCCCTCCATATATAAATACACACACACACACACACATATATATATATATACACACATAATGCAAACTGGCAGGCAACTAACAAAATACTAGGGAATGACTCACTGAATCAGACATGACATCAGAGATGGAGAGGCCTATTATCTCATATATCCACTCTTCTGAATAGCCTTTGCATTGCTTTATTTAATTCTTTGTTCTCTTTGCCATTAAATATCCCTGCTGATTAGGTTTGCTCAATCTATCTCAATTAGATTTACCTCACTTTCCTAGTCAATTCAGTGCTTAGTCTAGGTTTATATAAATGAATTCTGGCCACGCAGCAATTGCTTTTGGAATTAACTAAATATAATTATACTGTAATTTTGAGACTGCAATAACAGTGTAGTTACATGTAATCATTGTATAAAGTTATGAGTAACTGCATAAAATTTATGTTCTTTTTGATTAACATATTAACACTTTTTTTTTTAATCATAAATTGTGTGGACTGTATTTGGAAATTACTGCAAATCTCCCATAGCTCAAAGTAGCATTTAAGACTCAATCCTCACATTACCAGCAATGAAGGACACCCTGTAGGCAAAGGCACCACTCTCAAATTTCCCAGTAGGTTCCATGGTGTCACACCACAGATTCCACTCCAAAATGGGTTTTTCCCAACTTTGGCAGCAGTGCTTACTGGAAGAGTGAGAAAATATGGAAAATATGTTTATAAAAATCACACAGATACAATTCAGAGTGATAGCATGATTCAGGCTTGATGCTCTGTTGTGGCCAAAACAAGCTTTCTCATTCAAAAATGGATTTTCATTCTGTGTTCATGCTGTGCTAAACACAACAGGATTCATCCCTTAGCTGAAGAATTTAAGTAATGTAGAAATACAAATAATTAATAATAATTATTAAAAACGCCCTAATTTTAGATTGCAGACGTGCTGTAACATCTTTTAGCTTACAGTCAGTGAGCTACAACATCATTTCCCACACTTTTGTTTTCTACACAGGGAAAAAAAAAAGAGAAACAAAAAATAAAGAATGAATTTGACAGGAAACATGAAGTTAATTAACTGTATGTCCTCAATCTGATGCTTTTTAAAAGTTTCCAGAAAGAATTCCATTTTTTCCTAGAAAAGATGTGCAAAAATGACTTGTCTGCAAATCCAATTAAAGTTGATAAATAATTCAGTTCAGGTAGCTCAATATTCAAATTGAAAGCCAGCATCCAATTTGAGGGGGGAAATAAGCATTAAAAAAACATCTTGAACACATTGTATTACATTGATACTTTGCAGCACAAGCTGGACTTCAAATGAAATGCACTCTTTATTCAGATGACAAATTGCTCCAAACTCTAGTATTTAATAAATAATATTATAAAACATTAATAAGAATATAAGTACTTAAATATTTATAACAATGAAGACCACAGATTCAGGATAGATATCTAAGAATTAAAGGCAGACACAGTTCAGGGTATTTATATCTCAAAACCAGGCCCCCATCTTGCAGTGAGCTCCATGCTGTCACTTCTATTTGCCTTGCATGAGGGACCTTCTTCAGGAAGTTGAGGGGCCTTGCATGAAGTTTTCAGGATCTTTTCTCTTTTCAAGATGTCCTAAATCCAAGCTCTAGAATAGGCTGAAGAAAATTACTTCTGGGATTAGAAATTACTAAATACTTTTGTAAGAATAAACCAAACTCCAGAAGGATCATTCTGTGTTACAGAATATGCAAATATCTCAAAGGCTCAGGACAGAGATGACAAAGGCAGTAGGACATCAATTTATCCCAGAAAGATTTCATAATTTGGTTTATGATAGAAGATGTGAAAGAATTATCTTGATGACAGCTGTAACTCTGGAATGGAATCTACAGATTGACTGAATGTAAACTGGAGCTCCCAATTATCTGTATGAGCAATTGTGGTGCTTGTTACTGTGCACACAAATGCAGCATTCAACTCCATCCATCTTACTCCAAAATTTACACCCAAATGCATTATGAGTCTTCAATTACTCTAAGAGTTTTCTTTACTGTGTGCTTTCAATCCAGGTGAGCTTGCCTAATGAGCAATTAACTTCCAGCTCTGGAAGAAGACAGAGGTACATGCAACATCATACAGCAAACTCCTTGAGTTTTGGAACAAGTTTGGGAAATTTCTGGGGTGTGTTCTTAAAGAGATGCATGCCTCAGCCTCAAGAGAGTGGAGGATCCTACTAACATTTAATGACCTCAGGGAGGAGAAGGGGCTCAATTAAAAAATTCCAAGTGCAAGGCTTTGTGGGAACTAACAAGGATCTCTTCTGGAAATTCATTCTCAGCAGCTGGAAATGAATAAGGAGAAAGAAGTCCATGTTCTTGCTGGGAATCATCAACAATCTACCGTGGTGCAAAAGAATTCTTTTCTATTCAGCAGGTTAGATTTCTCTAGTGAAGGTGAGGATGTGCTAACTTCATGATTCCAATTCCTACTGAGTCCTTATGCAGCTTCTGCTGCCCGCATTTGACCACTGATGTCCAAGAAAGAGTATTTTGATTTGGAAGGAAGGACCTACTGATGGGAAGAAATGAGCCCGTCTTTCAAGAGATGACTAAAAACAGCTTGGTCAATTGAGCCTTGCAAAATGAGAGGGAGATGATTGCTGGAGGACAAATACAAAATGAGACTGGGGCAAGTAAATAAAGAAGAAATAAAAACCATAGACAGTGCTGGGATAAGAAAAAATAGTGTTGGTATCTACTCAGGAATGAGGAGGAGGTTTCTAACAATCTCAGCAGTGCTAAATGTAGCAGATGACTTTTAAAATGGAGCTCAATCATTTGATGAAAGGAATTCTATGATGAGGTAGCATACAGTGACAGAGAACTGGACTTGGTGACACAGGTACTTCCTTCCAGTGAGATGTTCCTGTGTTACCTTCAGCTCTCCAGCTCCTGGGAAGACACTGGAGAGACCCTGAGTGCTTCAAATCCACTCAAGATCATAAGGTGAGGATTCATGACCACATGACTGTGGTGGAAACCACAGGAGCTTCAGAATCAGGACCCAAATGCATCATGATTGTTACAGAGAGCACAAACTCTGTGAGCTGGTGCTTCACATGGTTCCCTATCTGCCCTCCATGAAAGCCAAGCTGGCATGTGCTTCCTGATGGAGTATATAATGTCTATGAGCCAAACCAACAGACACAGACAAAATAAACAAGATGCAAGGCATGCAAATAAGATTTCTTGTATGCCATCATTCTACTTACATTTTAATAGTATTTTAATTTTGTTACAGGATATGCTTTAAGATTGTGTGTAAAAGTTAAAGTAGAGCAAAGAAAGAACAATGCAATTATAATAATGCATTATATATTTCTACTTGTTTCTTCAAGTTTCCCCATGGAAGCAAAATATGAAAATGTCTCTAAGAAAGTCCTTAAATTATGTAGGAGCACAATGAACCAGAATGAGTTACGTTTAGTGTGTAGAAATAACACACCACCCCAGTATTCCTTAGCTGTTGAGATCCATATAGGATTTTTTTCTGGGTGGTGATTCATATTATCCTATCAATGCATTAGGGGGGATTTAAATTCTTAACACCCACCATCACACCCAAAGGCAGAATAGACTACTTAATATGAATAACAAGCACCAGAAGAAAAACACTCCACCCCATGTTTCTTCTGCAACTTTAAATTGGACAAAAAGAGGAGGAGAGGGGGGAAAAAAAGAGAGCAGAATAACAGGGAATTAATAATGGAGAAACCTGATTAGAATATAATTTGTCCTCATTAGTACAGCATTCCTGACATAAGGCCGCTCCTTGAATCCTGTTTACTTTGAAACTCCAAAGAAAGAAACCTATATAGTTGTTAACACTCGGCTTTTCAAGGATTGCTCCGTAATGAGGGTGGAGTGTATATGAGCCGGTTGGTTCTTTACCATCCGAGAACACTGAAAACACATCTGTGCAGTGAAGCATTATTGGGCCTTTCAAACAACCTCTGCGGCCGCTGCCTATAAATCTCTTCCCCTGTCATGTTTAACTAAAACCCAATACCCATTCAACATGAAATCCATCAACGTTATACAGAAAACAATGACAAAGCACTCTCCTTTGTGTCAGGAAAAACAAATAATTCTGCAGGAAAAAGAGGGAAACCTTTTTTGGCAAGCTCCTGCAAGGATACAGGGATAGAAAGTGGCAGCTTTCTTTTAAAGCAACATATACCCGGCTACAGAAATAATTTTCAAGGCCAAATCTACACTGGGCATTATGGTGCCTGTTCCAGAAAATACACAATGCCTCAGGAGGATCTGTGTTGGGGCTTTTTATCTGAAGTATGTTTGTCATGAGGACAAAGTCAGCTTTTGCCACCCAGCTGCACAATCCTGTCAATAACAAACTGAGGGTTTTGCATTTTTGAAGCAAAATATGTATCAAATCTTTTCTTCTGCTGCTTCTAATTCCATAGAAGTGCACATATGTGCATATATAAACTCATACAGAATGTGTTCACAGGGTGGATTTAGCCTTTTTTTTTATTCTTCTGAATTCAACAGGGAGACACAGAAACAATATAGAGAATGAGGAGTGAAGGCAATTCCCAGAGGGCAGCGACACCTTCTATGAGGATTCACTAGTAAGTGTTAGATGAAAGCTATTTCTGGGAAACTAATGTTGAATGGGAAGGACTGAGTCTCTAGGTAGGTGGTTGAACACAACTGGAACTGAGTGAAAGTAAACCAGACAGCCTAGACCAGAATCCATCCCAAGCCCTTAGACCTAGTATGAAAATAGAACTGGCAGAAATATCATTTTAATATAATATATTCAGTGCCACCTAAACAAGGAGGGTTTTGTGTGGTAATTGTTTAGCACAGATTTCATCTGAAGCACATGAGCCTAAAGGTAGTAAAAAGTGACTCCCTGGCAGCCTCCACTGTCCATGGAGATGGATACCCACCCTGCACTGAACCTCTTCAACTCAGCTATAGGTGCAACACTTAACACTGCCTCTGTCTTTTAAGCATCCCATTACTGTAAAGACATTAGCCACTGAACTTAATTAACAAAATCAATCATAATTAATTCTTTTGGTGTTCACAGAGTCATCAGAGACATTTCCTTTAGAGTTTTACTGTAATTTGCCATTAATGGAGAGCCAAAATAGTCAAATGATTTAGAATATATATAGAATAATGTACACCCACTGTACCTAATAAGATGGCATTTTCATTGAGGACGTGACAGAAGCATCATAAAGCAAAAAGTGCAGAGCTTGGATAGTTTGTCACTGTCAGAAAAGCTGCGTGAGTGCTTCATCTGCTCCCTTTCAGGGTATTTTGCTCTTCGCTCTCATTAAATTTAGACTCAAAACCACCTGGTACTTATGAATGAAGAACTTTCTGTACACGACTTGGGCCTTCATTTTAAATGTCACGTGTAATGCATGTGGTGGAGAAATTTCCCTTGATTATAATAAAGGATCCTCCAAAGACATTCCTTCTGTGATCAGACACAAAGCCTGCTGTGTTCCTCTAAGAACACATGTCCCTCAGGTCACCTTTTGTCAGCCATTCACTACTTTTGCATGTTTAATTTCAGATTTTCCCATTTTCCCAACAATCACACTTACTTAGGGCACACTTTACAGTGAAAGTTTCGTCTCAAACTTAACTAAAAAAATGCAACATTGAAACGGGGGATCACTCACAATTCTCCATAACATTTCCTTACACCCTGATCCTGATACTATGCATTCATCTTCAAATGACAAAAGGTCGACTTTTGGCTGGAAAGGCCACTTTTGCCTCCAGGAGAACTTGCAAGACTAATCACCAAGTAGCTGAGCTTCTGTCCTTTCATTTAATCTGCTTCTCTTATGATGGTAGAATTAATTTCATTTTTCTAAAGCCATCCCTGATCAATTGGGCTTGAATTGTGCCCTGACAACTCTTCTGAGGAAAATTCCATGAGCTCTTTCTGTTGCTTGTCACATTTCATCATTCTCCCTCGATCCAATGATCTCAGCTATATTTTTGTCAAACCCAAGTAGCTGTTCTGACTGGGGGACACTTTACCTGGTGTTTCTGGTGTTCCCTGGGAGAGCTACAAGTTCTCTACTTAAGAAGTGCATGAAATAGAAAGGATTAACTTGAGTGATGGTTATTTACTTGATGAGACAGAGAGGATACATTTTTAAGTCTATTGTATGTGGAAACATATTTACATGCTACTATTTTTAAAGATTTACTTAGGAGTTAGGATAATGTGATTAAGGTGGATTTTTCTTCCTTTTTTTTTTTTTTCCTGAACAGCAATCATTTTATTAGCTACTTTTCTACATTAGTGAAAACACTAATTAGTGAGTTCTACAAACTGAACTTTAAATGAGCCATGCTACAGCACTACAGGTATCAGGGTTTCTTAAAAAATGTGTCAAATAACCCATCAGGACAATTTGTACCTCCTCTTCTGAATGCAAGGAACAACCCATGATAGCTATCTCTCTGGTCTTCCTCCATCAATCAATATAATCCTATAAGAGTCCAAACTTAACACTAGGTACATAAGAGAGCTACTGAATTAGATAAACTCAATCATCACTGGTGATGAAATGATTATTTAATTACTGTCAGCAGTGCTTCCAATAGCACAGAGAGGAAATCCAAGAACATTGACAGTCAATGGTAATTTATTAATCAATTAAACAGTACTGCTTGGGTAAGCATAATTTGCACAATAAAAATTGAGTTAAGTGCTTAAGTAAAAGGGGTGGCTTTTCTAACATTAGAGGTTGTGACATACAGCAAAGGACTGCTTATTCAAAGTTTAAAGCCCTACTTTCTAATCTCAGTAAAAAGAAAAACAAAAGTCTGGCCTGGCATTTCTCACCCAGCAGTAACCACAGTGCACTGGTAACTCCAGTGCCTTCTCCAGGGTGTTTTTTAAGTCTACAAGTCTAGGAAAGGTCGGCATCAAGTCTCAGGATGTTTGTTCTCTGCTGGTAGCCAAGGCCATCCCCAGTACTTAGCTTGGAATGATGTTAACAGAAAATCCTGCTTCTCAAGAGAAAAGATTCTCCAGAAGTGAACTATTCTCCAATGCTGTTGTAAACAGGGAAGATCCCAATCACAAACTGATTGCTCTCAGAGCATGGCTGTTCTTGCTGTCACTCCTACAGTGCAGCACTGCACTCACAAGCTCACTCCCTTCTCCGTGGGCTGCTCATGCAATTATCCTTGCAAGGTCTTCTGCACCCATCTCTGGATCTCACTCAGCTCAGAGAGACTGTCAATTTATTACTTTCATGTCCTGAAGGCATGAAGTGGATGGATGACATCCGCACTCCTGCTAATTTGATTTCTTAATTACAGAACAAATGTATATTGCTCCACTTGAAGTCGAGAGTCCCTTCAGCTAGGCACTATTAGAAACTGCTAATAAAGGACAGGGGGGAAAAAAATAAAAAGCAGAGCTTGAGAAGTCTGGTATGACTGGCACAAGCTTTCATGGTGTATCTGTGATCAAGCAAGGCCTAGATCTGGATTCCCTATTTTAGGGCTCTCACCAACCCTCTCCCTCACCCAAAGCTTTCCCTCACTGCCACTGCCCTCAAGTGAGAGTTGCCCATCTCCCACCTACTTTCCATACCATTATTAACACTGACCAGGAAATTAGTGTGTGCAGTCAAAATATACCCACTGACATAATATCCTTGATAGGTTAAAGCATTGAGCTTTGGCCTTTCTGCCACCCTAAACTGAGTCCTTCTCTCAAACTAAATTATCTCCTTGAAGTTAGTCCATTACGTCTGGGGGTTCTGTGAAGTGACTTTAGATTTAAGGCAGCACAAAAGAGAGCAGAACTGTGTCTAGCCAGATCCTCACAAGATACCGTCTTTACAGTCCTTTTCAGTGTTCATCCTCACTGGCTGCTGTTGATCTTTCACTTTGTCTTGCTTATCTAAAACCAATACCTATTCAAACTCCAATCAATCAATACTACATACAGAACGATGAAAAAAGACATCCAATTCTCTTGTTTAACAACTTGTTCAACATCTATTGCTTAGAGACCTTTCAGCATCCACGCCTCCTTACTTCATGGCTATCAGCCTTTTGAATTTAAAAGAAATTAATGAGAATTTACAAGAAATAAGCAGTAGGAGCCACCAAGTTCTGTATTCCTGAGAGCAGGGGTCATGACAGAAACACCTTTAACCCTATGAAAATGTCAGTTACTTGATTATCACTGCAAGGAAAGCTTGCTATAAGTGGGCTGGTTTGAGGTCTGCCACTCCATACATTAGATGGAACTGCTGCCCTGTTTTTATTTTGCACAGTAGCTGAATTAATAGGAATTTTAAGAGAGACCAGAACTTGTCTCACAAGATTGCTGAAAATCAAAGCACTGATACTGCTTTGCTGCAGCCTTGGTAGGAAATTAATTGCAATACAAAGAGGAAGGAGTTCCAACAGAGCAATACCAGGTGGGACAGGCTAATTTTGTCATTTAATAAATGTCATATGGCAGAACAGTCTCAACCCAGTGAAAGTAAACTCTATCTAACAGGCCTGATTTTATTTATACACACAATAGTTCTATTTTAAATAGTGCTTTACAGTCAGGCTAGCATGGATTTGTACAACAGGCCAGATCCTATATTCTCCTAAAGTTCCACTGGAGTTTAGTTACATAAAAGTCTTCTCAGACACAGGCCTAAGTGAAAAGCAGAAGACAATTTAGTAATGAGATTCAGGACTTGCTTCATATGCCTGAGGCTTAGGATAATTTTGCAAGTAGGTTTTGGATTTTTGCTCTTTTAAAGCAAATTAGAGAACGTTGGCAAAATTCGTACTCAGGCTTTTCCCTAAATATGCAGGTTTCAAACTAGTATCTCTGTCCATAAGATCTGATCTTTTTTTCATGATCAGAGCCAGGTCTCAAGGTCTTAAAAATGGCATCCCAATTAACAGAACAGCCATCATGGCTTGAAACCCTCGTTATTAAAAAACAAAAACAACCCAGTTCCCAAGTGCTGACGGCTTTAAAGTGGCTGTCACCAGCAAAGGAGCTTAGATATGGATATAAAATAAAAACACCTACAATTTCTTTCCTCCTTTTCATGGATACATTAATACTGTGCTGGAGGCTGATCTGGCTAACAAGTTCTGAGCTAGGAACTGAGGTTATTAATGTCACTGTTAAGATTTTTTTTTTTTATATTGAATCCGATCTGTCTTATATCCAAGAGTGTTTTTTACTGAATAATCTACTCACTGAATTAAATGGGCTGTGACTGAAAATGAGGGGAGGCGAGTTGTGTTTTAAAATAAAAAGTGAACACATTTTGTGACCAGATACTACTTAATTTGCAAATATGTACTCTAGAACCATATGTTGTCTGATACAGTCAACATTCCTTGCCAAGCAGCATTTGTATCCCTGATCAAACACTCCTTTTCAATAACAAAAAGATAGAAAACTCTAAACTGTTACCCTCCTGCATATGCATAAGATATTTTTCTGTCCCTTCCAAGGTGCCTTAATCGATATAATTATTTTCATGCTGTGAAAAAAAATATTGCATAATGACTCAGTCTGAGTTAGGACCTGGTCCTTCAAGCGCTCGCTTGTTGCCCACACATATGAAATGCTGTTTTAAGTGTGTCCTGCCTCTTCCCTGGGCTGGCCAAATGCCTCATGTGGAGAATTCACCCAGTATGATCCCTGGGACCATGATAACCACATGGATATAAAACTGATGGTTACATCCAAGCCAAAATTTAGTAGATTTAAATAGAGATAGGAGCATGATTTGGGACTTCTGCAATTTGGCCCATGAAAACTCACGAACAGGTAGGCAAGAAAGGAGAAAGCAGATGTTAATAATCTCACAGGTTTCAAAATCCTTTGCAGGCTAAGGGAAAGCAGGTTGTGCTGTAAAAGACGCCTGCTCTGAGTTTGTGCAGTTGAACCTACATGGAAATGCAGTTCTTTACATGGCTTCAGAGGTCTGACATTATGAAAAGTTAAGTAACTCAGGTTTAAATTTGAGCCCTCCAAAAATGAGGAGAAACAAAGTGCCCTCTGTGCTCCACCCAATGATGCCCACAAATGCCATTTATTTACCTCTGCTTCCTAAAATGATATTTTCACTCATGGAAATTTTCATAATTAAGCTTGTGACAGCTCCTGCTATGCAGTTCATCAGCAAGGAGGACATAAAGAACACGGAGCACTCATTACACACCGAGCAAACTTAACTCATTAACAGTACTTGGAGTGAGCAATCTCAGACCATTACTTTTAATGGGATTAGCCTTTCTTGTGTACAAAAGGCAGCACAGCTCCGTCTACTTAAAATCATTTCCGTACTCTAACGACATGGGCCACATTCATGCTAACAGGGGAGTGTTCATTCTAGCTTTGCTCCTCATTGTCAGCGTGGCACTGAGCACTTCACCAGCAAGAGGAACAATAACTGAGTTATTCTCAGTTTATTTTTGTCACTCTGCTCTGTGCATTTTTCTTTTCTCATTTTACAAGGCCCTACCTTTGATCATCAGTGAGGAACAGGATTAGCTTGCTAATTCTGTATTACTGTCAGCAAGATGGCATAGACTCAGTCCTCCACATTAAAGGGAGAAGAGAATCCTTAGAGGATATAAGGATGAAGACTTTCCATGAGCTCCGAAAATCCGGCTAGCTCCATACGTCAACATCAGTGTGATATCACTGAAAAATTGCCTCTGCACCCATGCAGCACATTCCCAACCTGAACAGTCAGCCACCACTGACACTTGTTAGACCCACTTATGCAGTGGCAGAGGGAAGTGTTGGTGCTAATGAACCAATCCCTTATTGCAGGCTGGGGTGGTGGTACTCCTGAGGTCAGGCAAACCTAAAAGCCAGGAATGAAAATGACTGCCATACACATGGCAGCACTGCAGCACATTCCACTTACAGCAGACTCGTAAGAATCACTATTTTTCATGTAGCATTAACTCTGATAACCCCATTGCCAAACTCTTTTATGATGCCACCTTTGTAAGGCCAGTAATGAGGCATTGCTACTCTGTGGTGTGTATAAATAACCCTGCCCAGCACGGGCACATCTGGCTAGACACAGAGACATGCCTTTAAATTCTCTCAAAATCAGAGCCACTGCGATTCCAGAGCTAAGTTTTTCTGCTACACAATGCTTGGTCTTGAATGAGTGCTTGGTATGTAAACAAGTAAATAGCATTCAAAACTCAAAAGTCACACCAATAGGGGAGTGTCAAAGAAGTATCTGAGGGGCCAAGAGGAGTGAAGACAAGGCATTTAAACCTAGTGAAGTATAAGCATATTTAAGAGGGAAATGCAACATAAACAAGGGCATTGACAGGCTCCCTGCAGCATCCAGGTGCTTTCCAACTCCCACATGCCACATCTTAGGCTGGTCATTCACAGGAAGAGACTTTCAGCCAACATTTGACATAAATAAATATCATTAGTATTACACACATGCTCACTTCTAGAGAGACCCACTGTCTATTCCATTTTACCTGCTTGTGTCTTCTATGCATGGTACACACAGGTTTCTAAAAATATCCCCAACTATTCTGAATAGCAAATGCAGAGATGAAAGAATGAGTTGCAAGCTAAAAGAAGAGTCAGTCAGCTGCAGCAGGAGTTAAACTGCATCCTCTGCTCACATAGGTGTTGTAGCTGGTTCAATGCACCGTGTAAAGGCTTCCCCCAGGCTCAGCCAGAAGCTCCCCTTTAGGACACATTTCCCCTCACCAATGTGAAAAGGAGGAATAAGTGGTACTCTGGAATTCAGTAGAAGCTCCTGAACATATTCAGAATATCATTTATAGCACTCTCAACCTGCAAGGTGAAGAACATCATTAACTCCCATAAAAGAAGAAGTTTGAACCTCAGGACAGGGACCTTTTAGTTCGAGATCTGAAACCCAGACACTTAATGACTAAAATAAAAAAGCAAATCATGGATTAACTTTTGGGGTAAAGTTGGATGAAATAAAGTTTCCTGTTGTCTATCCATTGCTGGCCTACGAGCTTTCTCTGCCTCTAATGAGACTAGATTGCAGCACCCCACACAGAGTCAGAGATGGAGTCGTTTTCAGAAAGGATTTCCACTCACAAAATGAAAGCCTTAGGAGTTCACTTCAGAGACAAGATACCAATAGAGACATTATTAACATCACTGACATGCACACAAAGGAAGCCTGAGGCTCAGAGCTCTGCCTCTGTGTGGTTAAAAATGTAGGCACTTAGCAGGGAATGAAAATTACACTGGTCCAAGGTCTGGGACTTGCCATGTTTAGTCCTGGAGTGGTGCCAAAATAAGCATTGCTAGACTGGATGATCAGAGAGAGAAGGAGATTTCAAGTCTGATAGCATCAGGATTGAAAACTAACTCTTGTAAGATCCTGGGGATGCTAACAGGACAGGGAGTTTCAAAACAACAGAGAATTTCCTCCTAGAGCTGATACATTAGATCTACAGATCATACAGCTCATTAACTGTTTTGCTGCTTCTTTTTGGTCAGTAATGTAGTCATTCATTTAGGGAAACTGACTGTGGTTGAATTTTGGGGGGTTTATTTTGGGTTTTTTAGTATCTGTTGTAAAACTGGCTGATGCTCTTTCCTACCTGTCTGATTTAAGCATGTGATCTCATCTTCTTGGACACAGAATGTGGATATTTTGCAGCAGCTCTGAAATTGGTTGTGTTCATCTTTGAGCTGTGAGTGCCTTTTCTTTGATGATCAGGACACAGATTCTTGTGGATTAGCTTGTAATCTTTTATGGTAAAATACAGAAACTACCTTTTGACAACACTGGTCTCCTCTGTTACACCTGAAAGCTTGAAATACTAGATGGGCCAGAGTCAGCCTTTCCCCTTCTTAATCCATGTTTTTTAACACAAGGTTAAATAGCTTTTTTAGGGGAGAAAAAAAAATATGTTGGGAGTACTTCATTTCTTGAATAAGGACAGCCCATGGATCCACCAGCTGTCAGGAAGAAAATGAAGCTAATCCTGAAGTTTCTGCAGCTGCAAATATATAAGGGCAATTAATTCCTGGTCTATCAGGCAGAGATACACTCTTTCCAGTATTTCCTCCTCCTTCCTGAAAGTAATGTAAATCACTACATGTGAGAAATGTGACCTTGGACTGCCCAAAGCATGTCTCCCAACCAGAAACCCACTGTGGGTACAGGTGGAAAAATGTAGATCCTAAAGGGATTTTGGTGTGATGCTGAGCCCCTGCTCACAAAGCATCTCTGGCATCACTCATCTGTCACTCAGGATAGTGACTTTTGAAAACCCAGATCATTTATTACCAGTAAGTAGGGTACTCTCCACATTTTTATGGCTTTGGTTTAATGGCCCACAGAGTATTAAAAACAAACAAACAAGGCTATTTTACACAGATGTTAAAAGATGTAGGAAACTTGCAAAGGGTTAAAGCAGTTAAATAGAAAGATATATGTTTTAACGGAGTTGTGCTTTAAAATTACTTCTAATTTATCCACTTACGAGACATGTATGGAGGTAAAATGATCAGTGGTAATGTGCAACAGAAAGATATATACTTTTTTAATTGTAGCCAAGAGGAATAAAACAGCATGGAATAACTTAATCGTTGCTAATTATAATATCACTGAGGTAATTACAATAGATTTTGATTGTCTCATTTTCACACCAGAGGAGGGCACAATACTGGCTTTTCTCTTAATACATATTTGTTTTTAGAGAAGAGCTGACAATTACACTAATTGTAGTCACAGCGTGAAACTTTGTTTTTAAAGAAAAATTTGTCTACGTGTCATACGAAATAAATGCATGCATTTTGTTTTGTTAGGTGTAAATTAAAGACATATTAATTGCTTTGTTCACTGTAACAATACAGAGATCTTCTCATGCAAGCACGACTGATTCTGACAGTCACATCACTTGGAAAGTGTGTGACACCCCAAGTGAAAATGGCAAGAATGAACCACCACTTCCCAGTGGTTCATATGGATTTGTTTGAATGGAATATTGTCACCTGGAGGACAGCATCCAGCAGCTGTTCTTCCTCTTTGGATAGTGTAGCAAGAACCAAGGCAGCTGGGTCAGACGCGCAAGTCTAAGTTGTGTAAACTTCTCTGACTTCACCTGGACTCTCTCCAGCAGCTTCCAAACTCCATCAGACCTAAGGCTCAGCATCCTTTGTCATGCCATGTCCAAAATTTAAATGGCCCAGAGGCACATACAGGAGATGTGAGGTTTTGCAGCACCAGCCCCAGCCCTGCCCTGAGCACAGGAGGAGATATAACCAGCTCTGAAAGTGATGCTGCATCACATGCACCATGAAGAACCACCAAAGGAAAACAACCCTCCTAACTCACCCTATCAAAAGTTGGTACTTGATAAGTAGCATGATTTATCTTTTGTGATACTGCCACCCTCCAAGCAAAGATTAAGGTATAATCTGTGGTTTAACCTTGCAAAGTTACCCTTTTCCCTTACAAAGCTGTGTTTATCAGGCTCTCTTGTTTATATCAGCAAGGCACCAAGCTTTCCTTTCCAAGTCTTTGAAGCTGAGGAGCAGTGCTCTGAGAACAGGACTTGAATCCACTCTGTCACACACCTGCCCTGCCACCTGAGGAGTCTGTGAAGCAATGCAGATGAGCAAGACAAGAAATGCAGTGTGTGCCACATTTAAATAACCACAGTAGCATGTCTTAATCCATCTGCCAGTCCCACAGAGGTGTGAAAGCAGGCTAGACAGGTACATTCTCCTAGCTCTAATGTCAAGAGGACTTAGAGATGCACTAATGTACTCACAGCAGAACTCGAGAATCTGAACTAGAACATTTTGAAATGACAATATGACAATTTTGCTTTTGCACTATTTAACATTTTCAGTAAGAGGAACATGATTTGCTGCTGTAACACACCATGACCTCAATGTCGCTTATGGAACCTCCCCACCATTTACACGGTGTCAAAACACTACACACCTTTCAAAGGAGTGTTTGCCTGTTTTCTGATGTGAAACTCACTCTCAGTTGAGGTGCAGGCTACTTCACATGAAATATCTCATCAGACTAGGCCATAACCACAGATATTTGCACCCTTCTGGTCATAACCTTTGGTCTTTCTTCCACTGTTCTCAGACTAAAAGCAAGAACAACAGTTGGAGGTTGTCCTTTCTTTACTCCAACAGCTCCAATGAACACACTCCATGTGGGTAGAATGGATATAAAATGAAAAAAAGAGTAGATTGAGATCAGATATCAAGAAGAAATTCTTCCCTGCAAGGGTGGTGAGGCCCTGGCACAGGTTGCCCAGAGAAGCTGTGGCTGCCCCATCCCTGGACGTGTTCAAGGCCAGGATGTTCAGGTTGGATGGGGCTTGGAGCTCCCAGGCCTTAAATTTTAATTTAATAACTCCTATAGATTAGCACAAGCAAGGCAATGCTAACTCATTTCTCTTGTCAAAAACAAAACCCTTTTATCTTTTAATCGATGTATGTAAAATATATATGACCAGAGTCCATGACAAAGATATCCTGTTACACCACCTCCAATGTGTTCTGCAGGAGTCATTTTCCTTACTGCACGAGACTCTTATACCAAGAAGATAAGAAATAAAGTAGATTTGAACTTCTTGCCACTTTAGGAAACCTCTGCCTATATATTAAGAATTAATTTTTGACTTTTATACCTGTGTTACACATTCATATTTGCCACCAAAGACCAGCTAAAAGCGGAGAGTAGCTACAGATTTTACATACCAAGTTAATTAGCAATTCTTACCAAACAGAGTGTATCTTTTTGTCTCAGGGTTCAGCTTGGTCTCTATTAGACATATTTACGGGAAAAGTCAATGGATAAGACATTAGAGGCCAACCTCAAAGTCAGAATAAAGCAACCATAGACCTTAGAGAAGTGCTTTATTAGCCAAGAATTGGTTGGTTATTGATCTCGGTCTCTGTCTCTGGTCACAATAGCACTTACCCTAATTTTTCTAGTGTAAATATAAGTAAATTTGAATGGGTGTTGTTGAAAACAATCTGTAAATCTACATTTTGTGGTTTATGTTGTAATTGTAGTTACGGGAAGGTTCAATATCTGGAGCATGGTAAGGAGACAAGGCTGTGGCATGGCAACCTCAGCTCTGCAAATATGTCCTGAAGCACTTTCTCAGAGGTTATTAAAATGACTGGAGCTATCACTCTGCTTAGAAGCAGACAAACCACATGGGTACTCATAAGAAAGGAACTGAGAAAAAACACTGTAAAGAGAAATGTTATGCATTTAACTTCAGCTTTTCTTTTCACTGAGGTCAACCAGATAGTTAAGCAAAACAGATATGCAGAGTTTCTTTACTTTTCTGCAGACAAACATTAATAAATTACTGCTTGTCTCAGCACTACCATGCTTTCTTTACTTTATTGTGCTTTTTCATTTAGTTTCATCTTTAATATTTATTTGGAGATCATTTTCAACTTACTTCATGGCCTATTGCATACTACTCCACTATTTGCTCTATTGGGAACACCTGTCTTGATCATACTTCTATAGGGTTAATGAGGGTTAATAACTGTTGTATTGCAGATTGATATTACCAAGCAAATTTCAAGTGGAAATACCAAAATAAGTGATAGCTGTATCTGCTGCAGCACTTTTCCCCATTTAGGTTAACACTGAATGGACTACAACATACTGCTTTAGAAAACTGCACACAGGCTGCAACATAAAACCTGAATTTTCACTATTGCTAAGTGTTCTTTCCTTCCAAAGTTCCGTCAGAATCCATAAGGCTTTTCCTCACATCATAACACATTGAGAGAGAGGCAAATCTCTGTCTAGAGTTCAGCCTTGTCATAGAAAACAGGACTTAGAAACAGGGTGGGACTTTAACTTTGTTATTCCACTGCCTCCCAGGAGCAAAGGGAATGTCCTTTCCAGTTCTAGATCTGGCCTGCAACGTTGACTCTCCCTGACAGAACAAAACCATGAGCTGAGACTCTCCCTAGTCAAAAAACATAAACTGAAGCCATGAGTTGCCACTCCAGTGCCTACAACTAAGCACCACCACTACTTCTCTAGTCTGGACAAAATTAAATCTTGTCTGAAACAGACTGAGTTAGAAACCAGAGCTATCTGTTTAACTGACACACGATATGTCTAAGTCAGCTCAGTGGTCTGTTTTCTGTTCCTGCACCACACTTTCTCCATTGACTTGATAATTTCCATCCAGCTCATGACTGCTGTGTTCTATTGAAGCTTTTGTTTAACTGGAGGCTGACTGTGCAGGAGACAGGGTTTTCCCAGCAGCTCCAAGTGGGACCTGGAAACCAGGATTTACTTCATGGAAAATATAACACAGATTCTCAGAGTCAAATTCAAAACTCAGCACCACTGCCTATGTTTTCTCCTGCCAAGCTCATCTGTCTCAAACATAACTGCAAACTAATTAAAAGATTTCTCTTACAGGAGATCTGATATGACAGGGATGAACAATGGGAAGACCCCCCAGAGGATGTCAGACCAGTGCCAGAGAAGAACCAGAAGCAAGTGTGCTTCACATTCTGAACACAAAAGAGCCTTTCACTCCTCCCCACCTGCTTCCACATAAACTACAACTAGAAACCACCAGCAGCAGCTGAAGTGGCTCAGACTTGCACATGCATCTAGCTCATCATTAAAAATATTGCCTTAACTTTATGAAAAATTGCAGTGATATTTTAATTTGCTTTGAGTTGTGGGGCCTTATCACTGGCATTTATTTTTTCATTTTTTTTCCTGAATGAGCTCTTCATTCCTTATCAACAGGCTATGCAGTCCCTTCAGAGTCTATAACCTAAGCAAGGAACAACTTCTGCATAACCTCAGTAGACTGTAAACCAGGTTGTAATGAGAGGCTATCCCAGTCCATGATATGTGTGCAATTCCAACTTTGTATTATTAAACAAACAAACAAACCCAAGAAACAAGCAAACAAAACCCCCCCATCATAAAAAATCTGCAACTTTAAGTGCATTCAACAACCCTCAAGTCCTCTCTAACTAGGCACTGAATTTCTTCTCCATTTCATGGCTATGAATGTTTCAATGGAAGACCTGGTTTAAGAGAATTCTACCCCATTCTCCTGCTCTCCCTGCTGTTCTTCCTGCTATGCATTGGTTCACAAAGACCTAAATTTGTCCGGAAAAGACCATCAGTGACTTAAACCATCAAAAGATTTGTAAGGTGGAACCTCACCTTGAGAGCTGAAGTAATTAGTGGCTGTTGTGGAGCTGAGCTAAAACACTTTGTAACTTCAGTGATCATCAGTGTTATTGTTCCTCTGCATCTTCCAGGGTAGTGAAAAACCATTTGGTCTTGGGAGCTGTTAATGCCAGTGAATCCAAGAGGAATGAAAGGGGCTTAATATCTCACAAATGGGGCTGTCAGTACCTAGAATATGCTACGACACTGCATCACTAGCAGATATTGCTGAGAGGTTACAAAATAGTATTTATATTTATTCATGCAATGCAAAGGCAGAACTCTTTCTCTGTCTGCACCTCTAATGGCTGTTAGGAGGCTATGGATGAGAATAATCACAAAACCTGAATGGAGATAATAAAACCAATAGTGTTCAAGTGCTGAAACAAAGAGAATCCCCAGTGGGGCAGTGATCTTCTGAATGACTCAAGTAGTTCTGCACAAGCCTTTGAATTTCACTTTGACATTTAAATGAAGAAAGGGAGAGAAAAGCACAGGCCAATTTCATTGATTGGTGTAACTCAGGAATCTAACATAAAAGCATTGGGATGACTCACAATACATACAACATCTGAAACCAAACTCCATTCTATTCTATTCCCATTTCATTAAAATAACCTCCTCTTTTCTTCTGTCATAATATCTGGCTTGAAAAACCCCATGCAGGAGGTTCAAGCAGAGCTTTTTTTAAGGAGCTCATTGGGAGGGGAGCTGGCTGCAGTGTCCTAATGCACTTTTTTTTTTCAAAAGACCATTTTCAGCAGAGAATTTACCATGTATCAGTTCGCAAACTCACAGCTTCCTCCCTGAAAATCCAAAAAATAGCCAAAGAATAGTATCAGGCTACTCACATAAGGACAAATTCCGTCATCGACTCTTTTTCCAATCATGCAGCCAAGGTCAATAAAACTATCCCAGCTCTTCAGAGGAAGTATCTGTGTCACAGATAGAAAGTGCAACTTACCCCTGCCCTTCTCCTGCATAGTTTGTGTAGGTGAAGCTACACTGATGAAGGTGAAGCTGTGACCTGAGTGGGTGTGCAGAGCCAGGTATGGTCTGGAGTCCATCTGGTCACGCTCTCAGTACCACAGATGAACCCCAGGATAGATTCTTTAGAGGCTTTTAGGATGTAGCAGAACAGATTGTAGACCAGAGCCAGAAATTATTTAGTGAGGAACTTCCCCTACACAGCACATTCATTATTTTAATCTTTTAAGTGTATATACATTTGACTTCCACAGACAGTAAATCCAAGAGCATTACAGTCCTCCTGCACTGACACCCCCAGGCACCCACCTTTTTTCCAGTAAAGTTTACACCTGCCCTTTCCAACACACACACATCTGTATTTGGAGAACCTTGTTTATGCTGTTTTACATGCAAACAACAGCAGTTTCAGGGGAAGGAACAGCCCATTCCTGCCCAGAGGAGGGGATGGACCAGTCACCACAGTGCCTTGGTTACTTCTGTTCTTTAAAAAGCGACTTACAGGATCTGAGACAAACTGCAGGATTGTTTCTCTGCAGACAATCCCTTCAAAAGAGTGCACTGCATTAACTTATGGAAGGTCCAGACTATGAAACCATTACAGCAAATATCTTTGCTTTACTTTTTGACTGATAACCTTCATCATTAAAATTAATGCCGGTGTAAAGTCAGAATTGTACCTATTAATACATCTCTAATTGATATTATAAGCAGACCAAATCTCACTATGAATACAATCAATTCTGCACAGATCCTGTTCTTTATTGACTACTTCATTCACCAGGGATAGTAAGTTTTAGCATCATTTTTATTATTTTTCAGCAGTGATGCCACCATATAGGTCTGAGGCCCCAGGGGTATTTGGCGATTTCATTTCGACTTCCTGTGACTTTCCCAACATCCAGAACCAATATAGGAGGATGCTGTTAGTACACAGTCCCCTTGGGTAGCTAGCTATGAAACTTGAATTGCTGCACTTAAGCAAGCCTGTCAGAAGGCTTGGCCTCCTAGACACCATGGCTCCGGTTCCATCTACAAAACTTTAAGTGGCACTTGCTAAAAGTATGGAAAAAAACCCATATCCTGTCTTTGCATATACAGAACAACACTACTAATGGTGTTCTGTAAGAGTGTGTGTAGGCTGGGCTAGGAAAAATGGGAGTTATTTGTCAGACAAGAGCTCATTTCTCAGATTCGTACAAAAAACGTAGCTGATGTTATGGGTGGGCCAACTGAATTATAAAATTTGTAGTAAAAGCTCACCTGTAAATTAACTCAACTTTGCAGATGAAATTACTCCAGATTTTTTTTCTTTCATCTATTTTTGAAAAATTCCTTACAACCTGCATGACTTCTATAGAGAGTATACCCATACTTCTGCAAATACTGGTGTCCTAAAGTAGTTACTGGAACAAAGGATTTCTGGTGGTCCTTTGAATTACGCCCTTCAACAACACTGAAAGAATTTGGGTGTGTAGCAAATAAACATTCTTTTCTTCCCAGTTCTTACCTCCTTAAACAAAGCACCAAAACACCAGCCAACTGTTTTGAACCCTGTTAATTAACGAGGCAAATTTTCAGAGGTGGCAGGACCTTAGCAGATGCCTCAGCTGGGCCTGTCCCAAAGACACGTGGTCAGGAAACCACAAGAATGGGGTCAGCCTTGAAATGTTCCAGCTCTTGTTATTACTGAAAATTCAGAAGGCATAATGAAAACAATTGCTGTTATCACAACGATGGCTAAATGCAGGGCACTCGTCACTGTGGCACGGAGCTGCCTCCACTGGAACCTCAATTGTCATTGTCCTGAGGAGACTGAAAGCACACCAGACTTCCTGATCTGGGCTGCAGGGAGAGCCAGCTCCCAGAGCTCAGCTGATGATGAGATTCACACTTAAGTGTACATACACAGTGAGCCAATTTCAAAGGCGTGGGTCTGCTAATGAGATTGCCCCGCTGCCAGCATCTGCAAAGCTGTGCCCTCAGGAAGGGAGTGGGAGCTTTCCAGAGGAGCACAGGTTACCTGGTGGAATGGAGATGGTGCTAAGGCTCTTAGGAAGAGTGTCAGGGATTCATTAATAACCACCAGCACACAAGCATTTAATCTCAGAATAAAAGTGCCTCCAGCAGCAAGCAGTCATCCTGTGTTTTGGCCTAGTGCTGAGGCAAAGTGCTACCAAGTGACTCAACCAAGCTTCTGTTCTCTCTCCTGTGTTTTTGGAGATTTCACATTGAAGAATTGAGCTTATCAGCGCTGCTCAGACCATAATATCTGACATGTCTGATTGCAGCACGCTGTGATAAGGCTACAGAAGAAGGAGATATTTGGAGTTTGATATCTACATATTTTAACAAGTTTTTAAAATTATTATTAATGCACATATAACTTAGCAGACTCAGCTTCTTGCCTGAAATCTTTATTAACTAAAAGAATGCTTGACCACATATTTTTCCCTTGCTACCCAAGAGCCAGTCACAACCAAAGCACTTGAGCAAGTAGAATGTGCCTGTTGGATCTTTCTTCTCACACCACGTCCCCCTTCTCCAAGTCCCCTCCTCATTACTCCTCCATGATCCAGTAACCAAGTTGCCAAATTCTTTTTAAATTTATCCTTGCTTAATCAGTAGTTCTATTAATGCCTGTGGACCTATGAGTTTTAACATAATTTTCAATACTACTCACATCAATGAATTTGACAAAACGCATCCATGAGACATTTTAGAAGTGTATTTTACAATCTACTGCCTCTGAACAATAAGCTGATAATCAGAAAAAAACAAGTCTTTTGGAGAGATGCATGTGCACACACACACTCTTCAGGAGCTAGATAAATCTGAAAATTTAAGGACATGTAAAGTCAGATTTTCAGCTGGTACAAATCAGCAGACTCTCCTAATTTATACTGGCTAAGGATTTGACCCTTAAAATATTTTCCTGACACTTTTGATAAAGAAAGAACATTACATTTCACTTTATAATTGGAGCCTATAGTTAAAAATAGCCAGATTCTTTCCTGATTAAAGAGACAGGAAGATATAAACCAGATTTATTGTCTATTAGATTTTATGTTCCATTTTCTCTTGTCACAAGAGAAGTAATTTTGTGTATATAGCCTGTCCAGCGCAAAGTCATTTGTTCTCTCAGATACACTAATTCAAGCATAAATACATAGATCCATATTAATAAGCCACACATCCCCCATTCATAGAGTTAGGGATTCTGCCTAAATGTTTTCACTCTCTCTGGATTTGTGCTGTTCTGTGCTGAAGTTCTGACTCAAGTGATCTTTACTTTTTCCCAATGAAGTCAATACCCAACTGTAAAATATTTCCAGAAAAGATCATTTTTTATAGTTAGATTTCATTAAAATATTTAACAATGTCTTCTTAATATATTTTTTTTAAAAAAACAACCACTTTCACTAAAGTCAAAAGATACATTTTCTTTCTCTTTTGGGCATGAAAACTCCTTTTTTTTTTTTTTCCTTCGGTGCACACGTGGGGAAGAACCACATCCAGCTTTATGAATAATGACAGCCAAAATGAATTACAAGTTGGTCTTAACAAACATGTTCTCGAATACATCACCCCACTCCTAACTCAGCCCTCTATGGAAGTGCTAAGTGGTGGCAGGCAGCAGCAACCCTGCCTGCAATCTCTGTAATTAAACATTCAAACACAGGTCTGCATCTCTGCAAATGGGCCCCTCAACTTCCCTCTGCTGAACACTTTCTTCAGAAGGAAATCTCACACAGCTGTTGGAAGAACACTGCATGACATCTGCAAAATGTCTATTGTACAGACCAGGGTAAAACACCAACAAGCTGGATCTGACCACTAATTGAAGCCATTGTTTAGGAAAATTACTCGCGTGTGGTCTAACAACACATCTGAAATTAGTGATTGCTGCAAATGAAAAAGCAGAATCACACCACCCTCCATCCCCCACCTCTCCCAAAGGGAATTGTGCTAGAAACATTTACCATCACATACAATATAATGCTGGTTTATGTTGTATATTTTTTTGTGTGTGTTTTTTAACTGCATCAGATGCCAATGAGCTGAATTCCAATGCATATTACTGATACTGTCAACAAATATTAAATAGATTATTTCTGTAGTTTGTGAGATAATCAGAAATGTGTCCCTCATTTCTGTTTTCCACCCAGTAGGTTTAAATAGAACAAGCCATTTGTAGCTTACTGTCTATCTTACACCTTATTTACACTGAATTTTTATCTTCCACTGCATCTTATTTTTTGTTGGCATTCCCCACCATGCAGTTTACATGGTGATGAAGAAATAGCCTTGCAGGCATTGAAAAAGAGATACAACATGTTAAGACATAATTCCCTGCAGGGCATTCGAGGCTGAATTTGCTGTCACAATGAGTCCAAGCTTCCATAACTATCCATGTTTTATGTGGATTTGAAACATAAAATTAGATTCATCTTAATCTTCTGAAACAGCAATCTTCCCATGAAAGCTGAGAGACAACAGCATATGAAAATGATAAGAGAGAGAGAGAGAGGACAGAGGGAAGACAAGAACTGAATAAAATGAGATGCTGCACTGCTCTAGTAAAGGAAGTGAAGTTCCCTCATGGGTAATAATATACCATGAAAACTTTGCTGAAAGGGATTGAGCTGCTGCCAAACTCCTTGTTTACATACAAGCAAACCCTACCGAGGCTCCTCGGCGAGCCAAGACCGCGGGAGCACCGGGAAGGCAGCAGCAGAGCAGAAACCACGGCTGGGGAGAGGAAGGTTTGTGACTCGCTGCATTCCGAGGGCAAGGTCGGATTTATGGACGTGGCCTCCCTTCACCTCGGCCAGGACACAGAGAACCAACCCAAGAGAGCTAAAGTTCAAAATAATAAATCTCAAGTTTCTTTGGTCAGTCCAAGAGCAGGGCTTAAGGAATATACTGCCCTAGTTTTCTGGCATTGGGCTTTGCAGCTGGAGTAACTTCAATTTTTTTTTTTTTTCCTTGAGGGGTTTCAGATTTGCCAGCTTTGTCATATTCTTCTGCTACCCTTGGGGCACTTAACTGGTTTTTTAAAAAAAAGTTCTCCATAGTCAAAACTACTTTGTTCTTATTTGTATTCTTCATATTTAAATATGCAAAGAAGAATATTTTATTGCATGTAACTTAAAATCACAAAAGCTGAAAAAGAGAAAAAGAAATGTAATGGTTTGAAGATTCAAACTGACAAAGGAAACACACTAATTGTTACCTTCTTAAATAATATGGGATTAGACTGTAACTCTTTTTATACTTAATTTAAATCATCTGCAGATTGTTCTTTTAGTGCAATTACTTCAGACTTACACCAGCATGAATACAGTCTTACTTTTTTTTCCTCAAAATCAATGAAACACACAGAATAATTTTTCAAAGGGTTCAAATTCATTTATTTTCCTGCTTCACTCATCTACCTATTTGATGTTAAAAACATCAAGTATTCTGTACATTCTCACAGTAATCAGCTACTGACTTGCACTTTTCAACCATGTACTGTTCTAAATTTTAGAGAGAGAAAAGTGAGAACTAGCTAGGAATACAGGTATTAGGACACAAATAATAAGAATTTCCATAACTATCACACTGGCTACATTGCTCATCTTTTTGGTAACACAGTCCTAAAACTGAGTTCTCTGTGGCATTACTTTTTTTGTTATTTAATTAAGAATGTCTCTGCCAAATCCAGTATCATATTTGGCCTACTTTACTTTTCTGCATATAAGCAAGAAAAACTTATTTTCCACGTGTCTTTGATGTTCATTTAAAACAAACCCAGGAGAGGCACTTAAGGACACTCTTAACTTTGACTTCTTGACTTTCATAGAAATAGTTTGTGTGGAATTGAAATTCAAGCACAAAACATCAGGTGTTTGTGTGGACTGGGTTTATGAAGCCCAACACCGACTGTTCCCCCAGCTGTGGTTCCCTCAGTGATGCTGCAGTGACAGGAACAAGAGATGAACGTGCACTCTTTGCCATGGGCCAGATCTGGCCACATCAGTGTGACAGGAAAAGCTGCCACTTATTTGAGAATCCAGCCTCTTGCTGATGGGATATTTTCGGCAGAATGTCCATGCCCACCACCACGCTGTGCTACGTCACTTCCCTTTGGTACAACTCCAGTAAAAAACAGGCTCCTTGCAGAGAGACTGTGAGGTGAGAACCCTCTTTCCTCTCCAGGCCATGAGGTGACAATCCCTCTTTCCTCTCCAGCAAACAAATTCTTTGGTCATCAGTAAAATCCTTGCACTGCCACAACCCTTCCATCTCTGCTGCACCAGTTATTTGGAGCGCCAGCAGCCACTTTCCTGAATCCCCCTTGCCTCCCCAAGCTGGGATCAATCACATCCTTAGGGAGCAGTGCCTTGGGCATCAGGAAGCCCCACATCCCTTCTCTCTGTCTCTCACACACACACAAGTCCCAGAGGGCAAGGGACAGGGAGATAATGTCCTTCTCCACAGCAAGCATCTCGACCCTAAAGTGGGGTGTATATAAGCAAGAGTACAGAACAACACTTACTGCTCTGTTTTCACAAGGAAAAAAAAAATAAAGTCAACTCATCAACAAAATTAGGAATAATTGGTGAAATGATTATGCATAAAACACACGGAGGCACTCCTCTAGGTAATCAGTTCTGCTGACTATTTCTCCTGGCTATTCCATTTGATATTCTCCATATCTAAGTTCTGCAGCCTCAGACCCAAACCTGTAATGAAATGCAGTGCTCTATTATTAACTGCTGCTATCCTAAGATCCCAAAGGAAGGAAATACTTCATTTAATTGTGTTTATGTTAGCCCACAATACATGCAGGGAAACAGAGGCTGGCATAGGTATGCTGCAGGAGTCTTTATACACAACTTGCAGTGCTTTGGGTTTTTTTAGATCGTATTTCAGAGAATAAAATCAGTGAACAGTATTTTCCTATGAGATTTCAGCTTAGCTGTAGGGATAATACAGTACTATATTTCATTAAAGTTACAGGTTCAACAAATGCTGACTGCATTACTCTATGATCTTTATTGGGGACATATCATCAAAATAATTAGAACTGATCAAAATGGGTGAGGTAGAGTGAAGAGGGGTATGGAATTTAACATTTTCAAAAATGCTTTTCATTTTCACCAAGGTAATTCAGCCACACTATGCAAGTATTAACACAATATTGTGAAATATGTGACTAAGAAATATTTAATTCAGTAAAAATAAAGCATATGAAAATAGTTTCCTGTTACTGTGTTAAGCTACATTTAACTGAATTCAGAATTCGTCATCTTACAATTTGGTTTTGTGTTCTAGGAAAAAAAATAAGGACTACTGAACACGACAGTGAGATCTAAAATTCATCTGGAGGAAATCCAGATTCACTGGTGTGAACAGGCTTTTTGCTTTCTAGGTTTGTCTTTTTGGTTTTCTGCTCCTACAAAGTTTTCCCCAAATTATTCAGGTGTATCTTAAGGCTTCTGTAATGAGAAGCACTAAAAAAAAAAAGCTGGAATTTTCTGTATTTGTGCACATTTGTCATATGAAAGCTGAAATCTGAACATTCAACACTGTTTTAGAAAACTGAATTTCAATACAAACCTGTTCAGTCTGATTTACTCCCCATGGTAAATACTCAAAAATCTTACTAAAAAATTCCTTTAGCATGCTCTGCATACAAAATTTAATTTTGAAGGCAAGAAATTGGTAAGATGGAGATATCCCTAAACATTTATTTTCTGTTTAATTTTTAAGTCTGCCCTGAATCTGACATAGAAAATATGCAAATTCTGGGTTCTTCTGGAGGAGCCAAAGCAACTGTAAACCTTTCTCAATATTTTCAGACACTCAAAATTTTCACCAAAAACCAAAAAAAAACCCACAAACCCAAATCAACTTGTCTAGTAATTACTGCTTCATTTAGTTTCCAGAAAATATATTAACTGGTTTTCCAAACCAAACAGAAAAAAGTGCAAAGTCAATATTTCTGGGGATTTGTTAAAGAACCCCCATGTCTAACATCTTCAGGAGACTCTAAAATGTATGAAGCCTCTAAAAAGAAAAAAAACCTCTAAAATGGATGAAGATTTAAGACAAATATGGGCAGTTTAAACTTTCACATGTGGAGACCATGCAAAATAGAAGTTTTCATAAGCTTCTGTGAAAACCCTACTGGATTTAACCAGAACTTGCTTTGCATTTTGAGTGTTGCCCAGACAAGAATGTCAAAGTGAGGGTAAGTTTTGCACAAAAGAATTGATGGATTTGGTACAGCTCGTGCAGGTTGCTTTGTTAGTCAGGCTGATTGCTCTATTTTTTTTCAGAGATATACATAGAAAGAACTGGAGTAAGTGACCTCAAAAAAGAACCATTTAACCTTATCCTTCATGTAAACATCTCGCACTGATAGTGCAATGTAGGTAAAGGAAAACATGGCAATTTACCAGAACAAGGTCAATACCACAATAAGGTAGATGTTTCCTTCTTAAGGTTAACTTCTAAGGGGATTAAAGCATTCCTTTCTAACATAAGTAACAAAATGGCACATACTACAAAGGTTTGCCTCTTAAAAATCAAACAGGGCAGTCGCTGTAATTGATCAGCTCTGAAAGAGAAAGGTGTGCCCAGCTGTAAACTGTTCCAAAAAGTATGTCACTTATATTTGAAATTAATTAAGTAATGAACCCTAGCTGTGTAAATGTTGCTTCTTTCTCAATCATATGTGAACATGATACAGTACACATAAGTACATGTTTATATATGTTCTTGCACACAGAATCAGAGGGAAAAGGTTAAGCATATACATAAATAGGCATAACAAAAACTGTATTCTGGATATTCTTCTGTTAAACCTTAGAATCATTAAATGAAAACAGAATCATGACCAACCTTGGAAAACAAGTGTCATAGGAGATGCTAACAGGCAGTACCCCAAGCACATGTGAGTTATTATAATCTAGCACATACTGAGGAAGCCTACTGCACACAGAAATTACCAGAGAACACTTAATTTTTGCATTCCGCATTTATGCAATTAATTAGGGAACACTTAACATTCTCTCTGACTTCAAGCTCTGCATGATCATGTTTGATCATGAGGGAATTTAAAATCATTTATGTAGCCTAGATTTTAAGCATGAGAAGAAATAGAGATGGCAGTGGTTAGAAAGAGAAGCTTGAATATGTTAAGTGACTGGCCAAGCTACACAGGAATAAGAAAGCCAACACAGACACAACCTACTCATGAAAAGGGATGTTGATACACACTAAAAAAAGCCAAAAAGGCAACTTTCTTATATAAGAAATATGCAGAGATATAGTGATGTATTAGGGGACTTTGCTGCATCAGAGAAGACACAAGAAATGGACAGATTTAGGAGATGTGATGAGTACTTCAAACAGTAGGTGATACACCACAATAGCACTCGATCCAGCACAGGTTTTGTGGGTTTGGACAGTGTTTTTAAGTACATCTCCCTGCTCTGGGATTTGGGGAGAAATGCCCATATTCCTGCCTGTCAAGCACATACAAAGCTATGGCTGGAGGGGTCAGAGCATCTGCAGTTTGTCAGAATTTGTTCACCAGCCATCACAAGCTCCTGGTATCATGCTGACTTTCCCTCCAATGTTTGTGGCACCATCCATTACCCACCTTCCCCGAGGATTCTTTCCCTAGGACCTTACAGGGGTCTGCAGTGTGTGCCTCAGGCAGGCAGAGCTGTTTGTGCTGCCCCAGAGCCCAGTGCCCTGGTGAATCCCTGGATCAGGTGAGCCACGTCGCAGGCAGAGCCCCGAGCCCGCAGCGCACACAGCAGGCTTAGCCACAGGGTAAAGAACATCTTTAATATGCAAGTTCACCCTCCAGAGGGAACTCAGGAAGACATTTAAGGCCACATTTTAAAGACTGAAGAGACTAATGAGGACTCATTTTAAAAGGTGCCCAGAGCCCTCACAACAGCTCCAAACCACATCAAACGAACCCGTTCCTAATTGAGCTACAATGGACATGACAGTACCCGAACCCTGGTGCTGCACTGAACTCCCCACCTTGGCACCCTTGGTGCCATCTTTCCCCACATCCCTCTGGATACCCAATGCAGTCCAGACTGAATCTGGACATTTCTACCACGACCACTCACTTAAGAGCTAAAGAGTCCCTGGGCTCAGAAAGGGATTGTAGAGGGATGATTCAAATGATGGTAATGGCCACATTTAGAAACATTACTGCAATGAATCTTTCTTTGAATCCCCAAATACATAGTCCGAATCGAATCCTCAGCTCAGCTAGACTGAGAAAGCGATACCAATTTCCACTGGCCCAGAATGCTTGTAATCAAATATATCCATTTATTATCTGTGACAAGGTTGGAAATGTTAGGCAAATTACTTTATTATTCTGCAAAAATACCAGCTTGTCATTAACATTAGCCTGTGTCTTTAAAATTGGAATCATAAGCAGCTTCTTCATCTTACTACATCACGCTATAATCCGAAGTGCCCTATTAGGAGATGTAATATTTAAGGTCTTTTAGCTGGTACCTCTACATCCTGATTATCCTTTAGAAATTAAATGCCTTCAATATACATTTGTAAGACAGACTAACAATTTCCTGCCACTTGAAGGATGAAGATGGTAAATGATGGCTGGGGTGGGGGCGGGTTGGTTGTTTTGATGCTGCCAGGCAGGCTGATAACTTTATATTCCGTGTCCATGGCACAATGACCCACAAATCTCCTTTGATATGCCAGGCAGCAGAGAGAACCACGCTGAACGGATCAGGAGGAAAGTGAAAACGCTTCAGCAAGGGGCCCCCGATGAAGCCATCATGTGACAGGAATCCTAAGACTCTGCTATGGAGGGGAGAGGCGAGAGCAGGAGAGAAAGAGAAAAAAAGGGAATAGGGCATTGTGGTGGCACAGGCTGATAGAGACGTCAGAGACGCTTCAGTAATCTCACGACGCTTTGGCCCAGTGTGGGGGCAAACGAGGCCCATATTCAGCATGGCGTGACGGGTAGGACCACCCCGAAAAAGCTGCGAGGGGGCAGGCACTTGGACAAATCAAAGCAGAAGAAAGTAATTTTCGATAAATTAAAGAAATCTCCATGGAAATTAGCATGAAACATTTTCTAATCTCCCGCTTTTCACTGCCGACAAGGGTCACTGGTTTAACTTCTCTCTCTTATTTTATTATTCCCCAGCCACATTCCTCTGCTTTTTTATATCCTTCAATTTTTACTACCTCTTTTTCTTCCAGTCTATCATTTTTAGCCTTTCTTATAGCAGCTTCTTAACCCTTTTAGGACTTCTCCCAGTAAATATTCTGGAGAATTAACTGATCCATTAGAGTTTAAAGGACATACTCCAAAGCAGTTGCCTTTTCTAACTATCTGCAGTATTTCGTCTACCGACCATGCCATCATTCTAACTGTGATCAAAGTCAAACATTTCCTTCCCAGTGAAACCTGAAAAAGACTGCTTTCCACAATCTCCTTTGGAGACAGAGTGCTGACGCTGCTAAATACCAGCTGCAAATGCACTGCCAGAGGTAAACACTGCTAAGTCACACCATTATGACTTTACGGTTTTTAATTTTAATATAAGAAATGGATTCTTTTTGCTGCCGTTCTGGTTTTGCTAAAGTGTCAGATTAGCACCTCTCCTTTCTCACCTTTGTTCCAGGAGGTCAAATTTGGAAGTCTGTTTTAAATTAAGACGGATCAGGAATATTAAATACTGAGGGGTTTTGTTTTTGTTTTGTTTTTTTTTTTTCTTCTACTAAATATGGAATAGCAATGAGGTTGCTTGATAAAAAGGTAATGCTAGTGTGCACAGGAAGGATATTGAGAGAAAGAGATACCTGCCTTCTGACTGTGGGAACTTTGTGCTTGCAAACATAAAAATCAATAAAACTTCAGTGACTTATGATATGGAGACAGAAAATGTGAACAAAATCAGCATGATTGGAACAATGATTTTCACAAAGAATGTCAGTTCAGCTTCATTTCTGAAATAAATAATTGCAGTTCTTCCTGCATCACTCATAGAGAGCCAGGGTCAAATTTACAGTTTTTCATGTTTATTTAAAGTATAGACAATGTATGCCATAGAATAAATCCATGCTTGTCATTTCCAAGGAACGTGGACTTCTGAGACCTCCTTCTGTAGCTTAAATTTCTAAAGATATCTAAATATATTGGTGTGTGAAGAGGAAAATCTTTATCTAATGACAAATAATAGTACCAAGCTTAATTAATTCTTGGGCTCTTTTTTTTTTTTTTTTTTTTGCCACTTGTAGATGCTGCTGGATCTGAGGATGCATCTCCACAAGTTTCACAGTAGGTCACAAAAGTATGTTCCCTGAAATGGTTTCTATAAAAAGTGGTCCAAATATGTCATTTGCTATCACTTAGGAAAGGAGCTCTATGGAGAATGATAACTGGTACAGTTTCTATCAGTTTTACTACTTGCACGAGCAGTGTGCTACATGTCTCTCATTTTCTTGAACAAGACAGATGCCTCTGGTGTGAAAAATACAGATGTTGGAGTATGCAGCAGACAACTGTGGTTTATCAAAAATACACTACTGGCACTGACTGATGTCAGACTTAATCACTCAGCATCCTTGCAGGAGCGAGTGAATTATTGGGTCTTAGTCATGTGTGGTTTATGTTTAAAAAGTAATACGTCATCTTGTTTCTTCTTTACAGGGGTTGGAAACTATTGAGCAGACAGCAATGCCTGGGGCTATAGGTAAGAAGCTGAACAGAACCCAGAAATGAAGGTGCATGACAAGGAGCAGAGGCATGGACAAGTATCCATGTTTTTTCTGAAGGAAATGTCAATGAAGGGCAAAGAGAAAAAAATCAGCATTAGAAAGATTGCACGGAGCAGGGGTGGGGGAATGGAGGAGCCCATGTGCACTTAATAAAAACATTTCTATATTTAATCTCAACAAAATAGACACAACTTAATTTTGTGTTTGAATATGTGCATAGTTTAACAAACAGATTCTTAATTTATTCACTGCTTATCCTATTTCAGATGATGTTTAAACAACACTGCACTGACACGTACACACAAGCATAGGGAAGCCTAGGCAAGAAGACTTCACCTGTGCGCAGAAATTATTTCTCATCAACCATTTGTTCTGAGGACCAATATAAGCAAAATGTTGGGTGCAACCCACTCTCACTTGAGTTTATCAAAAGACAGATCTTTTCGGTCCTTTGTACACTCCCCTTTAGCAATGGTATTAAAAGTTTTTTAGTAGGTATCAATGAAAATCAAGTGAATCAAAATATACTGAGACAGATCTCTGATACCTAACACGAGACTACAGTCAGTGATCTAAATGGCATAATTTTAAGTTTCTTTAGGAAACAATTAAGGTGATATTTCAGGTAGGAAAAGAAGGAAGGGTCTTTTCCTTTAAACAGGAAAATTGCTATACCTCAAACTTGGACAAGGAGGAGGTGATGTCTCTTGCAAACATTGCCCCTGTCCTGAAGCTAGTTATATGAGCACAGGTCAAGTTTGACAAGTCAGGGGAGCCCTTCCCACAAGCAAAGGTTTATTCCATGTAATATTCCATGGGATGGCTGTGATCTGCTCACACCTTTAGCAGGAAGCAGAGATGAGGACGAGACGTGTGACTCATTAGCAGCCACAGAGCTGGGGCACGCTGTCCCTTCCAGCCTTACACCATTATTGCCAACTGCCTGTGATTACCCTGCCAGGATCTTGAGAAAGGTGTTTGCTAGACCATAACAAGCAATGCCTTTATCATGTGCACTCTTTTTTTCAGACTCTTCCCATCAAGAAATACAATTTCAGAGTTAATGTTAGTTAGCCAGTTATGGGAAGTCAGGCTGTCATCCAAAATTCATGTGATACATTTTCTTCTGAATTATCTTCCTCCATGAACTTGTGATTAGGTAAACAGCATAATGCACAGAGGAAAAAGTGTATTAATCTGACTATTGCTTCTTCTCTCCCATTAATGGTGGATTTAAGTTGCCAGAATCCATAAATGCAACAGCTTCCTTTAAAAGCAGTAAAATAATTTTCCTCTATAAACGGAGACTTTCAGGAGATCATTATTGGGAAACTGACATATTCTGCACAGAAATAGGTCTCCTCTGGACTTCAACACATACCAACTACAAAATGTGAAGTCAAGCCATTTAGCATTTATTTCAGCAGAAATGACTTACCTCCTAATTGAAGAGCTTTAGTCAGGGGAAAAAAATATAATCATCTTCAGGCACTTTCACTGAACTGGTATGATTATGTGCATTGCAGTGGTGACTGAGACCACAGGTCACAGACCAGAGGATCTTTATGCAGGTTCTGTCTAATCCTACAAAGTCTTGAGCTCGCAAGGACAGTAATACCCTGGTACTTAAGGCACGAGAGTCTTTGCCTCTCGGTGAATCAAATCCAAATATAAGACAAATGCAGCCCAGAACAACTCAGTGCACTGGACATCTGCACATCTGGGATCTGTTCTGTCAAACTTTGCACCAAGCAAAAGCATCACTATGAACATGAACACACGTCCTTCTCCCCTGCTTGAGCACCGAGCCCAAGCCAGGAGGGAAGATTAAGAGGAAATGAAATGCACAGTTTGAAGAGGCAATCCATTAGAGAAGTCAGCAATCAGGTGTTTGATATGCACAAGCAAAGGCATAGAGGTTTTGTTTGGGTGGGATTTTTTAGGGGCTTCAGGAATAACACACAAAAATTTGGGACATTTGTTGGATATATATGGTGTTTCTAACAGGTTAGTATCACTGAAAATTTAGCCAACTTTAACAAAAAGTGTATAGAGGCCTCCAACGAAGAACTACATTGGGAAGAAGGTGAGGAAAACAGCCCTTTTGGTTTACTTCCTTCATACTGGTATTCAGATTGGCCAGGTAAGAATTTAGAGCATTTAATAAATTCTGCAGCATCCTGTGACATACCCAATCTCAAGATGATGCATCCTTGTTACAGGCAGAACTTGCCCACAAATGAAAATAAACACCAAAAACCTTCAAAACTCCTTAACACAAAACCTCATTTTCTCTCTAATTCAGCAGCATAGTGTCATAAATTCAACAGCATAGTGTCATAAATTTATCTTGCACCTAAAGAGTCTCATCACTTATGATTTAATAATGAAAGAGAGAAATTAAAACTTATTCTTGTATTAAAAGATCAATTTACATAAATGTTTCTCTTAATAAGAGCAGATTTTGAGAAGTCCCTTCAAGTGTCACTGTCCTCAGTAGACAGATGGACAGGTTTACAGCAGAAAAAGGAATGTCTAGAACTAGGGATTACCTTCACTAATGGGATGCTTTCATCCCCTGAGGCTCATTATTCAGAGACTAGAAAGAAGGTCTTGCCATCAAATGATTTTGACAAGGTTTCATGTATTATTTTTATCTTCCAGGGCATGAATTTATATTTTATGCCAAACAAATATATAAAGTGTGCAATTCATATTTGAAGATGTATCTATCCACACAATTATATATATTGACCATTTTTCAATGAATTTTTCTGTTAGTAATAGAACATGGGCAGGTCAGCCTTTTCCACTTTGACAAGTAACAGGTTGCATATTAAAGCATATTTTAGTTTCCCAGTCTAGTTCATTCTGGCCATGCTGGTATTGCTTTCAGGCTGCCTGACCTCTGCTCATTCCAGCACTCTGACAGCATTACCCAGCTCCTCCACCACTTTCCCTCGACAGGGATTTACCTAGACTCAGCTGGTGAGCTTTTCTAGTTTGCAGGGATTACCACAGGAACATAAGGGACACAGTGGTGTGCAAGAAGAGGAGCATGAAATACCAGGGACTGAACCAGTCCCTTTTCCTTGGTACAAAAACCACTTGCATCTGTAACTGAGACTAATGATTAGGGAAAAGTGTAAAAATGCAGAGCTGATGTCCTTCTGTTTAAGCACAAGGTTCCTACTCAACAATGAAATCAACTTTCTGCAGGAGGAAAAGTTACTCAAGAAGAGAGAAGAACCAGCACTCGAACTTCTGGCTCATTTTTGACTCCTACAGAGTCAGAGCTGGTTACAGGTACCAGTTTACAACTACCAGGAGTGGGAGAAAGGGATGGGGAGATGGGGAGATGAGAGAGAGGGATGAGGAAGGGATAAACAGGTTTCAAATCAGACTTCAGACAAGATGGATGAGAATCACTCCACATAAGCAGATCTTTGATAGGGTTTTAAAAAGCAAGTGTATTTGCTGAACTAAATCTATTACAATAGTGTGTTTCTATTCAGTTACATCAGTGGTAATCAGCACTAACTCCATTGAGTGGTAGTTCTAAACTAGTCATAACTATCATAAGCAAAGTGAACACTATGTATAAATATAGTGAAGCACCGAATGCATGTGTAGCTAATTAAACTATAATTATATTACCTATACCAGCAAAAAAAAAAAAAAAAAATTGCTTTAGTGAAAGGTTACTTAGACTTTTCTTTCCTGTTTTGACAAATTAAGAAGAAACGTAACATTCACATTCAAAATACAAATATCACTACCCAAAACCCATCATTTTTTCTTATCCAGAGGACACAGAGGTACAGCCAAAGGGCAAACAGGCCCCAGAGAACACTTTCATGATAGGAGAATATCCATATTAAATCAGTCTATGAACTGTAAATATTCATTTATCTGCTTGTTAATCATTTTGGTACAAGTTAGCATTTCACGGTACTCCTTTCAAACAGCTGATGGGAATAGTTTTACAAACACCTAAGGAGAAACAGGAAAATAGAGGGTTATTCTCACTATTCTAACTAGCTTGGCCTGGCACTGCTCAGTGCTCACAAAGATGGTTATCTCAGGACTGTTCAAATGTTGCTCTGCCCAACTGTGCAAAAATACTCCTGTTGAAAATCCATCTAGGGTCACGTTTCCCAGTCTTGGCAAAGATGAGCCTTCTTAGGGAAACTAAACAGGTGTTTTGGTCCCCTTCCACCACAGGATGGTATGGGAACACTCCAGCTCTGCTGCCATTTTCTGTGTCACACACAGGAGACACTGCACGTTTCTGGGCACTCCTGTGCAGCAAAACCTGCTTGTTGTCCCTTCTCTTGGTACCTTCCCATCCCCTGCACACCACATCTGTTTTCAAGGTCACCTTTCCCTTGTTTCCAACACACATTCCATTATCAGCAATGGTTTTGCCACTGCCTCCACTGCAGCCACAGCTCCAGTACAGGGGGTCTGTTCACCCAGGCTTGCAGAATCCACTTCATCTTTCCAGGAGCAGCGTGAGGAGGAGCAGTAGTGACAGACCACTGGCTCGGGCCCCGGGCCGTGTCTCTACGCTCAAATCTCCCATCGCTTCCAGACTTGCCCATTAGTCACACCAGAGCCTCCAGCTCCGTGCAGTCTGGGAGCTGGCACAAACACGGCTGGCTCTGGGCTCCCCTGAGAGCAGCAAACCCCAGCACTCTCCAGGGCACAACTAATGGGGGAGCTGGGAGCCAGCATGGATGTCCAGCCGAGCAGCAGCTGGGCTGTGCTGACAACTCGCCACCTGATCTCCCCACACGGGAGGAGCTGCAGGGCACCAGGGAAAGGGAGCTGGGGGCACCTTTGGAGAGGAGATTGATGTGATCTGATCTGAACCTGAAAAACGGCCAGTTTGGTTCAGAGAACGCAGGTGAAGGGAGATTCTAATGTATGCTAGCCCAAAATGGCCTGTTTAGATAGCATATACTGCAAGTTAAGGAGTAATTCAGTCTGGCTAACAGCTTTAGGGATGTGTTTGAAGATCTAGGATGCATCACACAAGACAGTTTTTTGGTTCACCAGGAGACACAGAGATTTTACACAGAAAGTCACAGCCCATTGCTTCCTTTTTGCCACACAGCTGTGCATTCTGCATTTGATCTGATTCACACTCTTATGATAAATAAAAACAAAAAAAAACCCAACAAATGCCAAGGAGGAGTGTGAAAAATTACTCCTAGATTTGTTTAAAGGACAAACCAGACAACAATAAACAAGCCTGTACTTCCCTAACTAGAAGACAGGTGCAATTTAGGAGTACACCCATGGAAGATATGGCCGTAGATTAATAATCAGCACGTTGTGACAGTACCATGAGTTTAACTGGAACAAGACAGCCTGACCCTAACACAGATTTCACAAAGCACAACCCAGCACAGAGAGATTCCTCAGGGCTCCAGTGCACACAAGGGCTCTGAGAGGTAAGGGTTAGGTACTGCCTAAATAGAAGGTGCATAAGCCACCCTTAAGACCCTAAGAAAATTAGATTAGAGTGATCCAGGTCTGCAAGGGTCATGTGATTACTTCAAAACTTGCTGGTGACTTTTCCCTCTTTCATTTTCACTAGGTTTTCATGACTTCTGACATTTTTATCATGAAAAAATTACAGTCATGACATGCACATCCAGCAGGCAAGCAGGTCAGGAGACACCTTTGTGGATCCAGGGTATCTGTTTGACACTCACGAGCCTCTGTTCTATAAACAATCAGGGATGATTTTGTGCCACAAGGAACAGCCGCGACATCTCCCCTTTGCTTTCAGCTCTCCTCAAAGGAAACAACAGAACATGCTCCTGCTTTTGCCTCTTGCCCTTCCTCCAGCAGTTCAGTGCTTTTTCCTGCTCAACACACTGCTTTTCTCTCTAGCTGTAATAACGTGGTGCTTTAATTTATTTCATGCACAACAAGCACAGTAAATTGCAGGAATAACAAATAGCCACTAGAATTCCAAGACAACAGCCTAGCTGAAATACCAACCTCCCAACTTCAGCAGCCTCTACAGATGCCTGATGCACTTTCCCCCTGCTTGTTCAGCATCTCAAAGTGGGGCTATCTGAACGCAACAGAAGGAGACTACTCACCTCCCAGTTCTGGATTTATTTTTATCTCTGATTACGGACATGTGGTGCTACAATCTGCAGCAACTGGGGTGCAGGGGCAGTGAGGAACAGGAGGATGGTGTGTGTCATCCAGCATTGCTCACTGATCTCGCTCTCCTCCAGGCAACAGGAGCAAAAGTGCAAGGTCACTCACGAGGAAAATTTCCCTTTTAGGTTTGAATGCCTCAGAATGGAGGTTGTACAGGAGTAGGGAACGAATTCCCCATCGGGGCTGCGGGGCTGCATGGTGCTGGGCAGAAGAATGCAAATCTTACTTTCCATTGAAATATGAGCTGGAGGAGTGGGAAAGTAGGACACCACACCACAGCCTGTGGTTCTCTCACCTCTGCCCCACATGAGGTATGACAGACATATATTTTTTTAATCTACAACCAATTCTGCTACTACAGTATGAAGGCTCGGGTATACCAAGGTGTCTGGGGATTATTTGTTCATTTTCACATATTCATGATATATTGCCTTAAATACTGTGCCTAGCCACGGTGCCAACAATTGGGGAAGGTAACCAAAAACTTGTAATTTTGTTCCACAAAACAATATTAAGTAAGTTTTTTACAGACAGCTGCAAGAACAAGTGAGGTTCATTGTTCCTACTAACTCATAGTGCACTTAACTCCTTAAAAAGAACTGACAGAGCACTGCAAGCAAGAGAGAGTGACTTTCATCTTGGCAAGAAATATCTCCATACACAGACTGTCAAAAAATAATAGGAAGAATAAAATAAAAGAACTGGAATAGGGCCGATCTTTGAGAGAGTGAGGGGGGCCATCTTCATATTTTCTGCCTTGACTTATGTTCTACTCAGTTTCTCATCAGGACAAAAATCACAGGAAAAGTGATTGCCAAATTAATTAACTGCCAAATACCTACCCACGACCCCATGGGCACTGTGAGCCTCACACCAGCAGGCTGTGAGCTGCTGGACACAATGATTCAGTAGGTGACAAGTGTCACCCTGTGCCTTTACAGCCACAAGCCCAAACCAACCTCAGCCTGACCACAGAAACATGCCAGGAGATGGCTGAAACAACTGCTGTGTTCAACATGGCTTGGAAAAAAACCCAAACCAACTAAAAACAAAAACAGAGTAAGATGCTTTTGTCCCCAGCTCAGAACATCCAGATAACATGGTTCAATCACCCTCATTTTTATCAGTTGGGAACTCAAGGGACAGGCAGGTCACATGTCTTGGCACATAGGAAATGGTAACAGACATGAATTTTGGATTCTGAGATTTAGACCCCACTCTTTTCCTCCTATGACTACAATCTCCCTTCTTGACATGCAATTCAGCAATAAATATATTTTTTCAAGTTAAAGAAAAACATTAATTACTCTTGAAGATACTGATGAAATCACATAATACACCTGGACTACTGAAAAGCTAACTAATATAATTAAATCAGCTACAACACTGATCTTCTGGCTACTTAAACAGGGGGCACATATCAAGAAAACTGGAGTTCTTTTACACAGAGTTAGGATGTTCAGGCTCTGATGCCAGAATTTCACCTGAATAACTTGAAGTGTGATTTGCACCTGGATTTCCTTGAACTCCTTGTTTCAATTTTGCTCTATGTGAGGCAACACTGAATGCTGCATCCTGGGAGGATGTTCAGCACTGACAGCCAGCATGCTATTTTTATTTTCAGAGTTGCTTTGTTACATTCACACATTATATCTTTGCATGAGTCCAATCTAATTTTAAATCTATTGGACTGCTGTAGGATCTGAAAGAGCTGATCCTGTAGGATTTGAAAGTGAGTCTTTGAACCAAGATCTCACGAGATAAATGGCAAATACATTAACTTTGCCACCTCATTTTCTTTAGCTTACAACTTAATTGTATTTTTCGTAGACCTCAGCAATCATGTTTTAATTAGGTCCCTTTGTCTGATTTGATAACTTCTTTTGCATCCTCCTTACCTTAGCCCACTGCTCCACAGAGCTAAGCAGATAATGTTATGATCTGGTACTTATCTCTAACACTTGTTTTAGTTGAATAAGGTACTACAGGAACTTAGGCTTACTCAAAGTAAAGATTTACCAAAATTACATCTACATATTGGCAGCCAGTGCTAAAATAACCCCCTACCTATGCGATGCTATGCAAGACAAATGTGAAAAGGGATTTTTAGCTCAAGATAACTGGCTAGACAACCCAGTCTTAGAGATAGTTGCTGTTTCTCCTAAGTGATCCCACATAGGAGGCCAGCAGGTGCCACATTTCAAATAATATGAAATTACAAGTTAGCAAGCAGCCTCTCCCCATGGGCTCAAATACTACTTCTTAAAGGCTCAAAATAGGACAGAGACTGGAGGGGAATTTTATACTCTCTGAAAGGGAATTTCTTTTGTTCAGTTCTGGTGACATCTGTGATCTTTTCTCCCCTCAAAACATCCCAAGAAATCTTTGTAATTGATGACACAGCCATTAAAGCTGCAGCCTTTTCTGTAAAACCATATTCAATATGTACTTCAACTCTGACAAGAACAAACAACTCCATGAAACACTATTTCTGTTTATTGATTTTATTATATAATAATGTAATTATTATATCCTAAATAGCCTAAAATTTTCACTTGTTCTCACATACTCATACTAAAGATTAAAAAAATGTCCTTGTCACTAAAGTAGCCTGTGGATTACTTAAAAAAAAAAAAACCCTATTTCATTTAAGTTTCTTTCAAAATCTCAAAACCAGGCTTCTTTGTTGATAAAGTTGATAATCTCCCAAATTTACTTCCCTTGTGATTTGAATTCGATCTCAAGCAACATTTTCTATTTTTTTTTTGCATCAAGTTCTATTTCTTTACACTACCTGTTCTTCAATTCTCTTTTGTCCCTGCTAAACCACATTCTAGAATGATTCTGCAAGACTACAGCAATATTTTAGATTTCACATAATAGAATTCAATTTTTTGTTTCAGGCAAAGTGTAATTTTGTCTCAATCAGCAGTCAATAGCCACATTGCCAATTAGACTGAAGTACACTTTACAATAAAATGTGCAAAATTATTGGAGAAAAACATACAACCGAGAGAGTCTCTGCTGTGGGTAAAATAAATATAATTGATGCATCCTTCAGTCTGCAGCATTGATTATTATTTATTATTACAAACTCTTCAAAACAGGATGATTTGGTGTCAACATGTTATTTTAGGAAGTGCACAATTGAAGAAAGCATTATTTGCATGGATTGATTCATAAAATATGTTTACTGAGGAGAGATGTGCACTTTTACTTGAAATGATTCAGAATAATAAAGAGAAGTCAAGACAATCTTCCAGCATTGTAATTGAAAAGAATATCTAAGTTTTTAAATAGGCTTCAATTAAAAGAATAGTTTTTCTACAAAGCCAGAATCTATGCTGGTTTTTGATTTTTTTTTTTCCCTCTCTTTGTGCAGTCTGTCTGGCTAAACTTAAGAAAACAGTCACAGCAAATCCAGGGTCATTTTTATCCTATGCCACCCACTGAATTTGGAAACTCCTCGTGAGTAGCAAGGATCAGTCCGATCTCCTGGCATTGATCTCCTTTCCAAACAGAATACCACCATGCTTTGATGTGACATATGGAATGAGAAAGAAGTAATAATGAAAATCAATGAGTCTAAATATTCTCTGCTTGTGACTCACCTGTCGTCTGCTGTGGTTATGTGTGCCCAGGAAAAAGAGGGCTTTAAATGCATCTGCACCTTCTTTTTCTCATGTTATTTGTAGCCCTGTGCTTCAGCACCAAAACAAAAAAAAAAAAAAAAAAAAAGCCACCTGAACTTATGTGAGAATTGGTAACATTTACACACCTGTGTATATATATATATACACACACACACACAGTTTTTTTAGACACCTATAGCTCTCCCTCTATATTATAAAAATCACGGCCAAACATCACCCTACTACATTCCTATCGTTACTCAGTGTTTGCAAAACAACCCTTTTATCAGAATGTTTTAAAATTAATTTCTAAGAGTAATTACTATTGTAATCTACAAGTCTGCAAACCTGTCATTGTCCAGATGGCTCAGGAGAAAGCAAAGACATGGAAAAAACCCAGCTAGATCAGTTCAATACCACAACAGACAGCTACCACAAAATAAATGGCCCCAAATCAGTACAAAACAGGTGAATAGGGCACTGAATTCATGTTGGAGGACCAGCAAAGCCCATCACGTAGAGGAGTGGATCAGATGATTTTCAATTTTCACAAACTCCTGTCATGTGAACCCTCATCTCACTTGCTGCTTTAAAACTTTGCTCCTCTTTCCCAAGATCATGCTTCAAGAGCATCTTGGCTCTTTTATTAAACAATTTTAAAAGTCTGAATAAAGTAAATGAGTATTTGTCTTCCCGGGCACATACTGGTTTTTGTTCTCGTAACTAAATGACTCTGAGCAACAAAGCAAACTTCTTCCATCAAACAACCACTGCACAGAAAAACGACCCCAAATTAGTTAAGAAGAGCTGCAGTGGTGGGCAGGATGAGATAAACAGCCTGCTAAATTCAGCTGGTAATGCTTCGTTATAAATATCAGTAATATCTTCCTAACTCCTCAAGGCTAGAAAATTGTTCCATTTTAAAGTTTCTTCCCGTAAGAGCCCAACTTTCCTGTGTTTTAGTTATCTTTTTACAATTTTGGTTGGCTTGTTTTGTGCATAGGAAATGCCAGGTTTCATCTCTGCAGTCTGGGTGGCTTTTTTTGTTTGTTTGTTTTTGTTCAAGTGTTTCAGTTTTCCTACAGATGCAGCCCCTGAACACCTCAGCTGCCTTCACACAAGTGGGAGAGCACTGTGCTGATCAGTAAAGCACCAGAAAGTGGCACTCTGTCACTGCAGGGTTTCATCAGGACAGGTTTTCTCTGAGGGTTGTAGGGGGTCCTGGCTGCTGACAGCGATGGGGTGAGCAATGGTTGGTGTTACTGTGGAGATCCAGCCCGTCACACACACACACAAACCCACAGAGGTGGATGCTGGAGCCTGGAGGGCACAGCCAAGCCAAGCAAGGGAGGTTTATTCCTTCCCCTGCTCCCCACAGCGTTCCCCCACGCCAAGCCTCCCCGTCTGGGCAAGGTGTGAAGGAAAGGATTTGCCCCTGAATGCCTTCACAACTTCATTTAGAGCATTATGAATCATGCCTGCTCACCAGACACAATTAACATTCTGGACAAGCCCTCCAGAGCATCTACTCCTCTGCACTGGGGCTCCAGGAGCGACTGGGAAGAGAATCCCGGCTCTGAGAGGTGTGCTAGGTACCCCTGAATTTAACAACAGTTTAAGAGAAAAAAAAATCAGCAGACACTCAGGTACTGTGCTTTGAACCCATTCAGACCCTGAGCTGCAGAAGGAAATCCCAGGATTCCCGGTCTCACTGGGAATTGCAGAACCAATATTCCCAGAACATGGCATGCAATAAGTGCAACACAAACTTGTTTATCCAAGCTAAGGATAGGAAACACCAGCGAATCCCATTGCCTGGATTTTGAGATCCATTTCTGAGCTGGAGGCACAGGGCAGCTGCTGAACATTGGCAACCACAGCAGAAACATCCCAGGTATTTAAAACAAAACACTTTCCCCACCGTTTAACACTTACTGCAAAAAGAAAACTGTATTTCTGACCACCCCTTTTATTTTCCCAATAAAACTTTCACAATGCTAAAATGCAAGACTGGAACATATTAACTTCAAAGACATATAATGGCAACTGCTCCTTGATCTTGAATTCCATGAAATTTCAGGTCATTGTGGGGAAGCCAACAACCAGTTTAGTTAAATGCTTAATGACACAAAAACAGTGATTGATTGCCATAAAAATGGCTCCTAGGGATTACAAAAATGAGGTGACTCACAGAACTTCTCCAACCCTCCCAACTAAACAGAAGAAATATTTGGCTACAAAGTTAAGTTCCTGTGGGCCAGATGGAAAACTGAAATGCATATATTCTGAGAAAGAAAAGTAAGTGAACAAGAAGATAGGTTAAAGGTTAGTTTTATTTCATTCACTGGCTTTAAAAAAAAAAATAAAAAACAAACCGATGGTAAATATGAAATGGAAAACAACACAATCACTTTTAAAGCAACGTGAGCAGCACAGAACTGCATCTACTATTACGACCTATGAAAATATTTATCTTTTCTCGATTAAAAGCCAAGGAGAAATACTCCAGGAGCTCAGAAACACTTCGCATTTGAAGTAAGGAGAGGCTGGTGGCATTTCCTTGGGTGCAGGGGAGGTGGCCGGAGGGAGGGACGGAAGGAGGGGGTCAGTGCGGTCAGTGCGCTGTGCGAGACAGAGAATTAAATCTGCCGCAAACAAGGGGAATTGTCCGGAATGCGGGAATTAAATCTGCCGCAAACAGGGGGAATTGTCCGGAATGCGGGAATTAAATCTGCCGCAAACAGGGGGAATTGTCCGGAATGCGGGAAGCTGAGGAGCCGCTGCTGCAGATTCCCCGGCACAAGACAGATGGCAGTGCAACCAAGCTAGAGCCGGGGCTGCTGGCGCTCCCTCCGGGTCTAACTCCTATTATCCACTTGTAAATTAACCTGTCAATTTATCAATCAACACCATCTTGATTCTCCCCTGTTCCACTGCCCGGCATCGCTGTGAATTTGCCTCGTAAATAACTGGGAGCCCCATGTTTGTTAGTATTGTGAATGAGTTTATTATCACTTTGATGACTGCTATGAATCACAAATGCTGCCGAGAGCCTGATAAGGGGGGGG
>VXAC01003605.1:767157-871680 GCA_013399225.1 Rhipidura dahli
AGAGAAAAAAAAAAACTACATGCACACATTAACACAGTTGAAACTATTTGGGAGATAACAGATCGAGTTACGGTGATAGCAAATCATCTCAACCAGGGGGGAAATGGCTAAAAATTGCAGGTTTTGTCGTGGAGGAAAACTCGTAAAGTACAAAATATTAAAGGGAGCAGCGTTGTGTGTACAGCTCAGCGGCTGCCACACTGCTGGGATACTTCAACTTGTTCCTAGAATTTCTCAGGCACTGTTACATTTTATGCCCTATTTGCAAACTTCGGAAGGGGAGAAATACCCTTTGAGATGCAACAAGTATTTTGTTTATTTATTTCTGCCAGTTTAAGCACTGCATGGAACTGTGAGTAATTTATGATATGAAAAACCTGAAGGAATTCAAATTTTTAAAATACATACTTTCAAAAGAAAGTGAAAGAGAATAGGAACTTCGATAAAATCTTCTTTATCATATGAGAAAAATGCTGAATTAGTAACATCTGAATTTATTTATATTTATTATCCAATTTTGTTTCTTCTGATAGAAGAAACTATTTAGAAACAAAAAAAAAGGTAACAAACAAGTTTGGCTAACTTCCTTGAATTTAGCATGTAAATAATAATTATTATTCTATGAAAATATTACTATGAAAACTACAACAACTTTTCAGAAACCCCTTGAGAAATCGGGGTTCAGTGGCCCATTTGCTTTTTGAAGCCAAGTGAAACATAACTAAAATCTAAATAAATTATAAACAGCATGTTAAAAAAAACAGATGCTTGGCTATTTTTAAATACAATCCATCTTTTGCCAGGTATAAAAAAGTCTACATTTGGCTAGAATACATTTGAAATTTTAAAATATACAGAAGTTTATTTAGAAAGTATAAACAACATAATGAAAAAGAGATCAAATCTTTTATACATTTTATCTCTGCAATTTTTGAGATATTGTAATGGAAGTACTTAGTCAACTTGAGTTAAAATCTGAACAGAGGTTTAACACAGAGAATTAAAAATTCATGGGTCTTATACAGCTGTTAACACACATTCCTGTCCTTTTCCCTGATGGTATCATTTTTGGCGGTTTTACTCCTCACTATAATTTTTCCACATCCTAATTCTTAAATACTTCCCAAAAGTTAGTAGAAAACATCAGTAAACTTTTTAATGCCTTTTAAAGATATATATTTTAATACTATCAGGCTAATTTACTCTAGAAAATATCTAAGTTCCAAACTATTTGAGAAAATGCAGAGTGATAAACTGATGTCAGTTATTTTGTTAAATCTGTTTTGCTACCATCCTTCAGATTCCAGATAAGATATGGGCCCCGTTGTGACTTCATACATTAAAAATCCTTATGGAATCTGGGCTGTACATGTATTTTCAAACTGAATAACCCAGTTCAAACCAAGCTGTGCGTGTCGAACTCCAAGCTATGAATTGTGCCTGTGGTAGAGTAAGACTTAAAAGATGAAGCAAAATAAAATTTGTACAAATATTTTCTAAGGTTCTCTATAACCTCACTAAAATAGCTAAAAAACCCAGTTTATGGAACAAATGGCAAGCAACACACATGCCCACAGAGAAACAGTTGTCACACAGCAAAATCTCTGGCACAATTAAAGTAGAAGAACAGGGTGTATACTCAACATTGTTATGCCCAGTATATCATTGGTGGAAAAGTAATGGAAAATGAAATTATTTGTTAGAATGCAATTTAGGGAATCTGATAGGTTGTCCATTTTATTCAATTTATAATTAAGATAGTGTTTAAATTTGAAATGAATTCTATATATGCATGTTCAATAGGCTATAGCACAACAATAAGAATGGAATCACATCTCATTTTATCATAAATTGTGTAATAAGCGATAAGGTAAAAACTAGGGCTAAAATCCTTCCAGCAAAAATGAAAGAGAGCGACCTCAATTGCCCTAATTCATTCTGTCTTTTTTTTTTTTTTTAAACTCTTCATTTTCCCTCTGTTCACATTATTAGCTTACACATGAGTGCATTATTAGAAAATAACAAAGCAAAACAGGGAAACTTGGAAGAAGCAGGAGATAGGATCCCCTCTACAGCTGAAAGGTATTCTCATTTCATTTCTTAGGAGTTGCAAAAATAGTTTTATTGCCAGGGAAGGACAATGACCTCTCTCTTTCAACAAGCTTGGTGGTTGGTCTTTTGATGGAAAAAACTAGGGGATACAACATCTGGTAATTTGTGTTACTGAGCTTAGCTGAGGTCTTAACGATGTAAGCAGATTATTCCCAAAGAAGAACAAAAAAATTCCGGAAGACTCAATGAACTATTTAAAGTTATTAGCTGGTGCATTCTGGCACTTCAACACTCTTTTCGGATTCCTTTTCCCTTTAGACATTTGCCTTCTGATCAGATTGTTCTAAAAAAGAGCCCTAACACCTTCCAACCTCACCACGCTTTTCTGGTGGTCCACGCATGGTCTGTCATGCATGCACAGTCCCCCTTTTCTCCTCTCCACTGCAAGCAAGACAATTATTTTTGCTGAATAAATTTTCCCCTTGTAGAACATTAAGAACTTATGCCACCTCTCCTGAGCTGCTGCGTGGGTCAAGAATACTGAGCAGCATAGACTGCAGCACTCAAGCGCAGATTAAATTTAAAAAAAAAAAATAAAAAAGAAAAACAACCAAAAAAACATTAAAAGAAGAAAAAATGGTGGGTGGACAATGAAGAAAAAGACTGTACGCTTGACTGGGAATTTCATCCTCAGATATGCCAAGGAAAATATCCTCTATTCCTTTCTTGACACCCTTCCCCTTCTTTAAATAGTTTTGCACAATTTTAGCTCTGATTCCTCTCCTCCTCGTAGGTCTTCCAAACATTTTAATTGCCAGTTGTGTGGTGATTTGAAACATCTGATGAGTTTCATTGCTCCTTCCATAGGCAATAGACCCATATGTACACATGTGAGACAACAATCTGAGTTTAAATTACAGACCTGTAGTTTGCTGCCTAGGAAACCAGTGTCATATTGTTGAGTGGCACAAATGACCAAGCTTCTACAAGAATCAATAATTTCAGTGTGAAAATGCAGCAAAAATCTCAGATCAAGTTTAAGCTGAAGTCTGTTAACAAGGATACTTCCTCAGGAAGAAGGTTTTTTATATGTTCATTGCTATGAATTTTAGTATGTTAAACTCCTGAGTTCTCAAAATGAAACTAGAGAATTACAGCAAAGGAACAAATATTTCAACCCAATTTCAGGAAATTTCTGCATTAACAAAATCTCTCTGTAGACTACAAGTGTGAGAAGCAACACAGTCCTATAAAACTCCTCTCCTCATGAGCATCCCTTGGCATTTTTAATTGTTAGTCCCTGCACCTTGCAAACCTGTACTACAGATGTCTCACAGGAACTTTTTGGCAAAGTTTCATTGAAATATTCAGTCTCAGATGAACACAACTTGGAGCACAGGCTGATCACCTACCCTGAGATAACGAATAACCAAACACCTCATTTACATTCATCCAGAGTTGACCAGACTGTGAAAGACCACAATATCCTGAGACACTGAGCTTTAATCATAGCTAAAACCACTTCCCAAGATTTTGCCAATGTTTTCTTTCAAACTGTAAGTTCTCACTGGCACTCCTCCTTTCCACAGAATTTCAATATACATTTGTTCACCTGTATTTGTTCACTTTTACCTTAAACTCAGTGCTTATCTCTAATGGAACAAATACAGAATTTGCTGCATTTATTTTGGAGCATTATTGAATCTCTGGAGGAGGTGTTTTGTTAAATCAGTTTTTAAATCCTGTGCTCATAATTAAGAGCCACCTGATGCTAACAGTATTCTAGAGCAAAAATTGCCATCAGGGACTTTCAAGACCTCTGCCCACACAAAAACTGGAGGATTCTTTTTTTTTAAATAATATACTATGTATATATATAGAAATTAACACTGAGGAGTTTCAGAATTTTACTTGCAGCACAACTTATGGCCACAGAATGGCCTGGTACCAACTTCAGTAAATCCAGTGCCAATATCTTAAATCTTTATTTTTCCTTTATCATCAAAAATTAAAATTTTTACTATTACAAACCTGTTCAACCAAGCTCTTTACAACAAGAATTTACCACTTTCAGTGCAGAATGCTAAAAACATCCATTTAATTAATGGATGCAGAAATAGGTTCTAATTATTTTCTTTTTGTATATATAAATAAACTGATTTCATATGAGTCAGGTATCTGTTTACTTGTAATGTTTGATAGCTTTGCTGGAAAGACCATGACCCCAAAACACACATTTTTAATCTGAAAACTGATTTTCATTGGCACCTTAACTTCATTCTGTACCATAAAGAAGTTGGCCTAGATCCCAACAACAGCACAGCATGTGCTGTTGCTCCCTAATATCATGATACACTGTTATAAAATGCGGGTTTTCTAACCCTGGTCCAGATCAGAAGTTTTCCCAAAAAGAGAAAACTTGTGTTCTTATCAGTGTATCAGAAGTACTATTTAGTATTTTAGTGAATTAGTATTTCCTATTTATATTTACATTTCTGTGTACTGAGACCTTTGAGCGAGACAATTTCCAGCATGTTTCACGTGCCTCACCTTCAGAATTTTTCTGCACAAGCTTGTTAGCTTTCACCTTTAAGGAGCTTCCTTAAAGCATGTCTGCCCCTTGGATCTGACCAGCAAGCACCACCCTCCATTGCACAGAGAAGTAACAAGAGGGAGCTGCTGGAATTTCAAAGTTCTGTGTTTACTGGCAAGATTCTGTGCCTGTTTTCTTTCCTAATAGAGAAATAAAAGAAAATCAAAGTACGCAGTGCACTGTGCACATTGTAAGCAGCATGTGCTTTGCTTCAAGAGCCAACTCAAGGAGAAGAGAATTTAAGAGTTGCAAAGACAGATATAGCACACTGTCATCACCAGTTGCTTCTTAGAAAAGTGAATCCTGTTTTCCTGACACCTACTTCTTTGCAAGAGTGCTTTATTCTCCATTGTTTACTTTTTAAAAGCAAGAGGATCTGAAGGGGTTGAATATTTTAATAAACAACAAAGTTTTACGCTGAAGTTTTTCTCTTCCCACGCAGAGCAAAAGTCTCAAACCTTTCTCATCACACAGCATCATACTTAAGAAAATCAGTGTACTGCTATGCCATGATTGGCAGCCTAAAAGAAAACATATCCTTGGACAGAAAACTGCAGGACTAAGAACACCTCTGGAAGATCTCAGAGGAAACAACAGATGTGCGTTTGGAACCAGGGGTACAGACAGAAAGCTCAGCCCCAGAGGAACAGTGCAGAGCAGTCTTAGAGGAGAGGAAGCCTTCAGGTAGCTGCCTATTCCCTTAATCTTAGGAGTGCTTGCTATGATAAATCAAAAATTACTGGAGACACTGGTTTGGCATCACAGACTACAACCAATCCATCTGCCTCTGTGCAGATATTGAACTACCCTGGGGATTCTCTTTGGTGAGGCTGTGTAATGCTCTTGTAGGGCAGCTTTCTTGTACAACGTGGCACAAAGATGACAAGCCTCGTGGATGTGAACAGATTTGAAGTATTAAAGCCAAATTTCGCATTCATTTACACTCTGGGCAACACTCAAAAGAGCAAAGAGGATTTCAAAAGGTTGTAGATCATATATGGAGACCATTTTCTTCTTTGCAAGCCAAACTGGTGGAAGTGCAGAATAGATAATTACACTTAGTGGCTGCAAACTCTCATGCAAGAGATTTTTAGGGCTAAGTTCTTAATGGGGTGGAAAAACAGCCATGTTCTCAAGATGCACTTTCGGTCATCACAGCTTCCAAAGTGGGTGCTTGCACTCACTCTGCCCTGTCAAAGGCATTATGTTTACATGCAACCATATTCACTTTTCCAGGCAAACCAAGGCTCTGCAAGAATTCACATTTACATGTGAAGCTGCCACCTTTAGTAGCTGTCGCAGACATACCAAGAGAAAGCAAACTATCCCCTCCAGAATGAACCCTCTGACCTAGGTCTGATACATGATCATGCTGCAAACTTGCACAAAAAGTAGAAACCAAGTATTTTGCTCCCGGTGACAAGGAGTTATTTCTTTTGCTGAACCTCTGCTACAGTGGGACAGAAAATAACAGCCCATTGCCCAACACTAAAATAACAGCACAGACCTGTAGGAGAGGCTGGGTGTGGATCTGGGCAGCTGTCAAGGTGTGTCACACTGAATACACAGAAGCATCTTCCTACCCAGGCACTTCCACTTGTTTCTGAAGGACCCTGATCAGAGCAGAGCAGTACTCAACACAGAGCCATAAAATTTAACAGCAACCACAAAACAGACAAATTGCACAGCAAGGTTTACGAGAAGAGAGAAAACAGACAGAGGTATGTGAGAAGGGGCAAAGGGTTTTTTTAAAGGGCTACTTGAAAATATGTTTCAAGCAAACAAATGCTGTGACCCCTCCAAACGCTCCTGCCAAGACTGACCCCGCACGGGAATGCAGAGTAAGTGAGGGATCAATGTGTATTTAGCCTTTTGAAGCTAAAACAGCATTATCACAACTACACTTAAGGCATCTAATTGGTACAGTAGTGATGGCTTTTGAGATGGATGGGTAGAGAGCAACTTACTTATGGTGACATTCAAAACACAAGCCTGTGAAATACTTTGGAAACAGACCAACACTCTGAAAGATCCCAAATTTACTGCTGCGATATCATCATCAGGTCTTCATCATGAAACATCTATCTAAAATTGGATAGAATTTCCACCTACCCCTCCGCCCTGATCTGTTAAAAACCATGAGATGAAGAGAGTTATGTCCCATTAATCTTTCTCATAGAAGAATCAGACAGATGGGCTGGATGAAGCGGAGGTGAATGAAGAGAAGCACCTGCTATTTTCAGGGAGTTGAGGGAAATTGGTAAGAAAAAAAAATCACAAGTGGGTGGAGAGGGAACAGTATTGCTCTATTACTGGATATCTCCTGAAAAAAATGACTGATGGGCCTTATGCATCTATGATAATATGTGCTCACATCTTCTGGTGAGGGGAAAAAAATAAACAAACATCTCAAAAAACAAGGATGCCATTACAGGTCATAAGTCAAAGAGGCTGATGAGCTGTCAGAAGAAATTACATAGCAGTGTGAAATATATAGGAAAATGTCTAATTGCTGTAAAGAGTATGATGAAAAGGAGGGATGAATGTGTAGTCTTGCAGCAAAGGAAGATAATGCTGTCTGAGAAGTCATCTCTGCTCAGAGAAATCACATTTTGTGTCCTCCTGTGATTTACACCTTGAAAACAGAAGGGACTTCTCTAATAGAGGTCCTGGAGAAGTTTCTCAATTATTTCTTTGTGAAACTCAGTATTTTTTTCACAAATACCAAATGTTTAAGACCAACATTTTACATGTTTGTTTCTGTCATGCCACTGAACAGGAGACTTTGAATGTTTGTACCAAATGGTGAGCAGCAGAATTTCCTGGAGTCCTACACTGCCAGATGAAAGGAGCTACCAAGGTTCATAAAGAAATCAACCAAGCAGATATATGGCTTGTTGGAGAAGTAAAAGAAATTACTAAATGATGAGTCGCCTTCAGCACATATTTTTGGGTGTTCTTTAACACAAAGGTAGCTCTAACTGACAAAGCAGGCCACACAGGGTCATAAAAGTGTAGCCTGAACTTCAGCAGGTGTAGCTCTCAGACTCTGTGGATATTAACACTTCTACCTCCACTTGGGATACCTGATGGCCTTAGTTTAGTGAAACATTCTTATTAATGAAGTTTATTAAGTTATTTTATTTGTTTATTGCTTTTGCAGTGCAATACTCTGATGAAAGGGGAGTGTTTCTGTTAATAATGAATAAAAATCAGCCTGTTTTTAGACATCTGGTAACACAGTTATTAAACTATCTGAAGCACCTGATAGATCCCTGTACTTGAAAATAATCTCTGAAAAGCCGGTCAAAAAGCAAGAGTGACCAGACTTTTAAAAAGTCTTTTGGGGGCATCAGGGGAATGAAAGTTTGAATTCTAAAAAGGCCTCAGGTACAGTTTATGGCTTCACAATCTCAAGATCATTCTGCTTTACTGCATTTACTTAATGTAATTCTAAACTGAGTAGGTATTTATACACATTTGTATACTACTTTAAAATCCATTTCTAAGAATTTACTTGTCTTTAAGAGTGCTGTATTTAGTCAAGTTTACACTGCATCTGTTTATGTAATGTTTTACTTTAAAATCCACTAAAAGGTGTTAATTAGAGCTGGGTGATTAGTTCATAATGAACAGTTTAAGCAATTAATGCTACCCCTTTTTTGACCCATGAATTGTCTATATGCAAAGAGCAATTTCTTGAACTTGTTATTCAAAAATATTAAAATGATTTCTTCAGATCTGCCTCTCCTCAGTAATCAACTGCCTGTATTTAACAGTCTGAGTGTGAGGTGTGTTGGTTATTCATGACTTGACACCATGTCATATGATGTTATTCCTATTCCATCACAGGTCAGAAAGATGCTCTTAGAGTCAGGTTCACACTATGCACACAAGTTTTTGCATAAACCAGCTTTGATACTTTTGCAAATGCTCACAAGCCTGAATTTCATTCACAATTCAGTAAACTACTTCACTGGAATATCTCTGGTAGGAGCACAAAAGTGAGCAACAAGGATCCAAAACCAAGAACTTTTGAGCATCACAGGGAGGTTTACTGTTGAGTCCACAAGGCCAAATTGGATCATAAACCAAATGAATTACAAACACTCAAATAAAACCAGGGAATACTTGCAACACCTGCCTTGCTCTAGAAAGTTGTTTCCATACATTTCTGGCTCAGTTCAAACACTAACCAACCCTCACCAGAACCACAGTCACAAGGAAAGGAATTCTGCACAGCTGAAAATGAGGCTATCTCGCTTTTCTTTCCCTCTTGTTTTATAAATCTATTTCACATCTCTTCAAGTTCATTTCCCTTCTTCCTCTAAGTGAGTACCTGCATGCTTCTTTCTTAATACCCAAGAAACCAGCTTCAGCCTTGAAAATCATCACATCTCTTTTATTTTTTTTATTACTTCACCAAATGGAAAAGAAATAAGCAGAACAACAGTGGCAATGATACAATCTGAAATCCACAAGTACAGGTGAAGTTTGTGTGAGGATACCTTCCCCAGGCACATCTTTAATGTGCTTATGTTTTTCTATAGACACATGTGAGAGAGAACATAAGGAAAACAGCATCTTCCATGTAACAAATTAATAATAATAGAAGATAGAGGTTTTGGCATACCTTTGACTGTGGCCAGTAACTGTTAACAGCAAGCAAACCAATGAACTGGGGGTTTTAGGACTGCGCTGGCCCTGCAAGGAGGACTCTTTCATTCCCCATACTTTGTCACTCGCCATAGAGCTGCCTGACATAATGGACTTTCACAACGAGCTCAGAAGCAATTGGCAATTAAGTGGTTTGAAGGGGTGCTTCTGGGCTGCCGTGAAAGGCTTCAGGTGTGAAACGCTTGTTTTCAAGTGCACTAAGCAAAATGTATAGTTGCTTTCAGGGGCCCCCTTGTCCTTCTGAAGGAAGGGGGAGAGCTGGGGAAAGCAAGGACACTCAAGAGCAATTTGCTATTCAGTGCCTGAATGCTGTGTGCTTTTTCTCTCCCCCTCCCCATCCTTGTGTGGCTGGTAAGGAGGGCAGATTGCGATGGCACAAACAGCTTTCGGCACAATGGCAGATCAAGAGAGAGGCAGGGAAAATGAGGCAGAGAGAGAATGGGAGCCTGAATGAAGTAAGGATGGTTTGATTGTTAATTGTGGGTAAATGTGTTGCAAGAATGAAAAGGGTTCATGGACTACTTTAAAACTATACCCAAGCAATAAGTACAGAGTGTGGGGAAATAAGGAGATGTTCCTGACCCTTGTAAGAGCTATAGTATTGCATCTGGCCCACTTGAAAAGTAAATTGAGAACTGTTAAAAAGATAGGCAAATACATTTGTGTGCATTATATACTTCCATTTCTAAAGGAACCCTGACCAACAAATGCACTGGGATGGCAGACACACAATATTCTTTTCTCCAAGGATTACTTCACCCACAGGACAAAAACAAAACAAGCTAAAATGCGAACATGCCCTAATAGACAAATATTTAAAATACAGATTTTTTTAAAGGTGAATAAAAATATGTTTCTATTTTAGGACAAAACATATTTGTTCTAAGACTAGCACAAGGGTAAAGAAAACTTCAAACAGAACTAAGGGAACAATATCCTTCATGAAGACTGTTTCATGTCACTTTTCCTTGTATGACCTTTACTTCTAACATATTGATTTTTTCCTAACCCAGCCTTGCTTTGCAGAAAAAAGGGGTATTGAGTCTTTGAGCTGCTTACATATCACTATTGTACATGCATTCTTAAAGGTGAAGGATCCCCTTTCAGAAGATGACTGTCTGACTGACAATATGATTAGAATTGTCTGAGGACTTTTCATTTTAAATGTACTGAGCCACATATATCAGTTTGGAGCAAGGGGAGGAGATGTGAAATAGCTTGGATGGCGCTGAGTTGATGAAGTATTTGCGCATGAAATGTGCTCAGTTATGGCCTTTTGTGTTTTGGCCAGGAGGGTGAGATTGCAGGGGAAACCAGAAATGCGTCTCTCAGACTTCAGTGAGAAATTGGGTTTAGCCTGTCGCTCTGTGGGCCTCCCTAGATTCTGCTAAAAGGTTCTTCCTGTTGCTCCTGCATCAGGCCAGCCCCAAGGGTTCATTTCCATCATCCCAAAACTTTGCGTGTTTAAGAAATCGCAAAAGTGGAGCTGCCATTCATCGAAAGTGGAGAAAAGCAGCTCTGGATTGGAAAAATTCTACCAAAACAACACTTATTCCACAAAATTAGAGTTCAGCCATATTCTCCTGTAAACCATGATTCCCCTCTCACTGGTATTTCCGCGAATCAGAAGCAACAGTAACTCATCCATTGAGCCAGCCCCCCTGAAGCCGCACAAAGAGAGGGGAGATCGTGCCTCTTGTCAACCCTGTCTTTAGTCGTCATGAGAAAAATGTCATTTTTGCTTGCAAGAAGACCCAGGATATTCTGCCAGAAAAGCAGAAAAACCACATTCACACACGCCCGCACTGAAAATGCACATGGACAGACCCTCTGGAGTTTAGGAACAGAGCCACAGCTCAGAGGCATCAGCAGGAATCTTCCCTTTGGTTCCAGGACATACCAAGCCCCTCTGTAAATTTTTTCACTCTCAACATCCAAGCCACGGCGCTCCAAAAAAAACCCCAAACTGTGCGCACCAGGGGCCGTGCTTAGCAACCTCCACATGCAAGTGCAAGGCACGGCACAGCACCTTTGGAGCCAGGGCTTTTCAGATGCAAATCGGCTCGCACTGGACTGGTTTTACCAGCTGTGGGGTTCAATGCACTCAACCCCCCACCCAGAAGTGAGAATGGCACAGAAAGCTGTAAACCAACTGGTGCTCAGCTGCAAGTGTGTTGTGCTTGCGCAGACTGTTGCATAAACAAAAGAATGTATTCAGAGAGTGATGGACATGAATTTATGCATGTAACCTCTGGCTTGGGGAGATGGATCTCCAGCCTTTGGCTGGTGTTCTGTGTGTCACTATTCAAACTTTAAAAACCTGAAATGTGTACAGGTAACCCAGAGAGATAGATGGAAAAATAAAAATAAGTACATAAGGAGGGGGAAAAAAACCCCAAACAAACCACCTTACAAGAATGTGTCATTTCAGTTACTCTTCGTGCTTCAGTTAATGTTTTATTTTGAAAAAAAACAATAAAAAGGGAATCAAACCAAACTTTTAAAATTCAAATAAAGTGTGATGAAAAGCAAGAAAATGAGAGAGAAGATGTTTCAGCACCGCCCTGACATTTTGAATGAAAATTTTTAATTACCTGTAAAAATATGACACACTATTTTGGCACAGCAGAGAGCTTTCTCCAGGGAAGACAGAAGTTCATTTATAGAAAAATATAGTCTCAAAATGCAATTTTTTAAAAAAAAGTAATTTTAGAAGAAAAGACAAAACTGGTACCTGTACAGCACCTACCAATTGCATTGGAATGTCGAACTGATGCCCTGTTAATTAGGGTGATGGGGAGGGGATTTAGTCCTCTGCCACTGAGATGGCACAAGTAGACCTTGCTTGCTTACAACAACCAGGGGAGCACAGCAAGGCCCACAACGAATCTTACCCTGATTTCTTTGTACTACACAAAGCACATTCTAAACCACACAGAGAAGCATGTGCTGCCTGCAGCTATTTTAATGCAGGTCCCAGATATATTGAAGCTGCACTGAGTTTCCCCTATCAGATTGCACTCCAACTCCAGCACAGTTGTCAGACTTTCTACTGCTCTTCTTCTCCTGATTCTTTCCCACCACAATATGGGCATGCTGTAGCGTCTCTCGTCTGAAAACGAAAACATACACACTCTAGCCCACTCCTGTCTCTCCAATCACTGCTTCCTCTCATCTTCATTGTACAAGCTGTTTATAGCTGCTGTCAGTTCTCCTTCCATTTTGTCCTAAACTGTTCCTAATCTAATTTCTCCCTGTTACACTCAATTGACACAGTTCCCACCAGTCTCCAGTCAGCTCTTCTGAGTCAAAGCCTCAACCACACCCTTCTTGTTTTGCCCAGCTCCTTTTGACACAGTTTTCCATGAAGTTCTTCATTAGTTTCCTGTTCTTTGATTGTCGTGACACCCACCTTCTATGTTCTCCTCTAACCTGATCCTTACACTGCTCAGCTTTCTGGGAACGTTTTTCCTTCTCACTTGGACACATTTTTCTCTTCTCACCCTCATCCTCTGGGCCAGTTCAGCTAGGAAATGCAATGACTTCATACTGATGCCTTAGATCTCTCTTTACCCCAAATGTGCCTCCTTTCCCAGTTAAATCCCTTCCCAGAACCTCCACACAGAAGAAATTTAGAAACCAGCTCAAGCTTCAGTGTAACAAACAGGGCAGTTTGCCTTTGTCCTCCTCGGCTCCCCAACACCACCTCGTGTTTACTCACCACGGACATCACCCCTATCTGCCTATTCCTCAGCCCCAGCCTTTACTATCGAAGACGACCTTGCCCAAGGCACTTTTCAAAAACACAGCCTTGCCTGTGCTGGCCAAAGCCTTGTCATCGTGCATCGTGATTAACAAAACGTCTTTCTCCTCAGCTTTGACAAGCACAGCCTTGCCCTGCTCGCATCCTTTCAGGATATTCCCATAAATGGACTTTTCCTAGCCCACTGCCTCGACTGTGTCACCTCTCTCTCTCTCCATCCCTCTGCTGCCCTCCCCCGCCAACCTGCATCAAACATAAGCTACTTGTCTTCACATTCAAGGCCCTTCAGAGATAATACCTATGCACCAATCATCTCTTTTTCTTTGTCAGGAAGCTGAACCTCATCTCCAAAGAGCCAATAATGCCAGCTTCCAGCACACACTTGTTATATTTTTCAAACAAGCACCTTTTCCACTGTCACACATCCTGCCCTTCACTCTTGGGAGAAAACATCTATAGAGACACCTCATTATATGTCTTCAAATCCTTCTTATTTTTTTTTTTTTTCTTTGTGGGGTCTGTAAAAGCCCTGAGAACCATCCTAGCTGCTGCCAAACATGCTAACTGGTATTAAGCTGCGCAGTCTAAATCCTTTTTGTATGCAGGTATCACCTCCCCTCCAACACGTAAGTTGTAAGCTCTTTGAGGTGTGGATTGTCTTTTTGATTTGTGTTTGCACAGTGTGTAGCACAACAGAGTCCTGACCCTTACCAGATTCTATGAAAGTGAAAAAAAAGTGGCGAATGGGATGTTAGAGAAAGGGTTAATCAGTTTACATCAATTAGTTGGTAACCAGATACCTTTCTGGGACAAATTACAGGCTAATTAGACTGTCCTAATGATGTCATGTTTCCATCTTGCACTTTACTTGTTAAGACTTTGTAGTGCCCTGCTGAGAAAAGCATGTGGGTGGAACTTCTGTAAAAGTGATCTCTTTCCCCCTGCAATTTTTGAAATTTTAACTTATATTTTTCCTTTTCAATTATACATCTCAAAAATAAAAGAAAATTACATGTCAAAGAATTTGTAAATTTGGGTGATTAAAAATAAAAATATCATTCCAAATTATCTTTCTACTAGTTCTATTCTGAATTTGACTTTTAAGATTATGGACTCTTTCAGATTGTGGCTACACAACTATATTCTGTTTCTTCCTTTGTTTGGTGTCTTTTTTTTTTTCCAAGCCAGGAATAATTCTTAATTTTTGCTCCAATCATCTTCTACTGTTATTAATTCAAAAACCTCAACAGAAGTAAAAACAAGTAACCACTTGAAGCCAAACAAGTCACTTGTTTGGGATGGTAAACTTTTTGATATACATTGCTTTCTCACTGATTCTATCTAATATAATAATTACAGGCAATCTCTAATAATAATACAGCCAATAATTAGTGATGAATGGAATAATTATCAACAATAGTTAGCACTGAAAAATACTCTCCATGCTGAAACTTCTTTGTGAGCCAAGTGTTATTTTAGAACAAGCTGGTATTCAAGAAGAAAATTACCTGTATTGTTACATCCACAAGCTTTCATTTCTCTTTGGAAGGTACGTGGGTGTGATTTGTGCAATTCTTACTATATGTGGAGCAAAATATGACATGTAGAATCTGAATGTGCAAAAGCACATACAGATAAGAGAAGCTGTATTTAAGGCTGTATTTACCACTTACAACATAAACTGTCTTTTGAAACAATTTTTCCAAAGCAAGTGGCTGTCTCTGTAGACCACCAGTGAACCATCACCACCACTTTATTTGTGACTATGGTGTTTACTGAAACTTTATCTGAAACTTATTATCTGCCTTGTCCTCCTTGCAGCTTGAATTTCACCTGCATCAGCTGCTGGGAAGGGAATTAATTTGTGTAGCAAAGCTCAGGTTTTGCCATGGGTGCTCTTCAGGATGTGCCAGCATGCACTGGTGTGAAAAAAAAAGGACAGAATTGAAAATATGATACTACTGAGTATTTGAACTCCATGCACACCAAGTTCCTCTTCTGCCTCAGGGCTTTCAAATGAGTTGCTAATGCTGCCTTTTTTTCTTAATCATTGAAACAAAATGAAGGGAAAACAATGAAATTTTTTTTTGTCTCCTTTCATTCTCAGAGGCTTAGGTTTATTTCTCCAGGTATTGTTTATATTCTGGAAATGCTGGTTTGTTGCAGCTTTGGTTTCTTTCACAGCACAACTCCACCAAGGGAGAGGGACACATCCACCAGGATGTGTTCTTATTGTGGCTGATCTCTGGTCACTGTCCCCACATCCTCCAGGGTCCACACAAATGCAGAGCAATTAAAAATGGCTCAATTTCAGGAAATGTGGCCTAAACTAGTTTAAATAGGCAGCATTTACCCCAGTCTGTCAGTATGCCCATGCCTCGTTCTCACAGACCCGCTGATGGTGCAGATTTTCCTGCAGCTCAGCTCTAAATGACTGACTTCTTCCTTATAAAAATGATCTCATTAAGTAAAATTATCCCATTGTTTCAACACTTTCTTCCACAAACCCATTTAAGCACCAGTTTAAAACCTAACACCAAGCAGTTATTTCTGCTGTTACCATCTGTTGCATATAGACTTGAGCAAAGAATTTACGTACAGTCTGTCCAAAAGTGAAAAGGGCAAGACAAAAAAAAGAAAAAAATCCGTAATCCTATATCACCCCAGAGATCTTAAAATTGGCTTATTCTGGCTGCATTCAACTGGAACTATCAGCAATTTTTCAGGAAAATCTCATCTAATGACATTCCCCAAAGGTTCATTGACATGCTCTTTTCTGATCGGAATAAATGGTGGAAAAAAGTCCTTTTTTTTTTTTCCTTTCATGCCAGGATTTTGGTGGCTATTTAGCCTCCTTGTTTTTATTTTGATTCTCAGTGAAAGTCAAATATTTGTGTTAATTCTCTGGAGCCAAACTGATAAAATTAGGAAGATGACAGGTAGAACAGGCAATATTCTCACCACACTGAACTAAAAGATTTGGATATTTAAGTGATGATATCCAGCAAAATATAAACATAAAACTTTTAAAATGCAGTCCTACCTTAGCCACAATTTCAATCTATCATTTTTAGAATATTCTGAATGAATACATAGTGAGAAATAGTGTATACACTGTCTCTCCGTAAATAGGACTTAACACATCCTTAAGTGCATTAGGTGAAATACATGAATTGCTGAAGTGTTTTCAGGGTAATTACTGTACTTGGCAGGTCATATTGAAACATAAAAATCGCATCTGTACTTCAACAAATTAATTAATAAATTATCCAAAGACTTGTATTTGTTTACAAATACATTTGAATATACATGTACATGTTTCCTATAGTAGGCACATTAAATAAAAAATGTCTCTCTTTATTAAGTGGCCTCTAGTTCAAAGAATAGTTTCAAAGAATTTAAAAAATCACCCTCTTGCCCAAGAACTGAGTATCAGTGTGGACAGACAGTTCTGCTGAACTGTTTCCTGTTAAAGTAAAGATTCCAGTTATTGTGTTACTCTTCTGCACCCCAATTGCTTTAATTGAATGTAGCATCTACAGAAGATGTTCTTATCAGTGGGCTGTACTGAAGAACTGGGGGGCCAAATCAAGAGCAAACCTAGGATAAAGTCTCAGTGATCCAGCTCAGGCCTTAAACAACCCCTAATTTCCCAATGCAGGAGCTGCATGCAGTTAAGCAGGATTGCCCTTAGGAATAGAAAGTGGCGGGGGAAAAGGAAAGGAATTAACGGCATCAAGATTAATGTCTGAATTGCTGATTCTGGCCCTGAAGAAGGCCTTCTGATTTAATTAGGAGTTCTGTTTTGGTGAGTGGTGCAAGGAGGAAGAGGGCTCCTAGCTTTAGTGGTGCAATGCCACAGTACTTCCAGCAACTGCAACACAGCTTCAAAAGGGCCACAAAGCTGCCGCTTCGCAGCAGCATCCCGTTCTTAATTAACATTTTTGGAAACACTGCAATTCAGCTGTATGGCCATTCCATCTCAATTGATAGCTGACTGGAAGTGATTTTCACAGCTGGGCTGCCGATCCAATGCCCAAGGAGGATGCAATATCCCTAATTCTGCAGCCTTGTTTACAACCGTAATTAATATTTCTGGAAGTGCCGTGTGGCAGCTTGGTGACCACACTGCCTCACTCGATATCCAGTTGGACCCTGGGTTAGAATTGACCTCTAAACCCGGTGGTGCAACAACACAAAGAGGTGATGCTGCCACAAGTCAGCTTTGACACCTCTGCTGGCAACTTCCAAAATACCACTGGTAGTTTATAGTTAATGACAAGTCTTTAAAATTAGACATTCTCAGCAATACTTTAACCATGAAACAAATATTTACAGAAAAAAAAAAACCATCAGTGCCCATTAAGCTGCATTACAGTGGCAAGTTCCCAATCACCCACATCCCAAAATTGCAGTGCTCCCACTAAGTTCCATGGGACTGGGGCTGGTTTCCTGGTCCCACCAAACTCCTGCTCCTCTAAGATGTTTAATAGTTCCTGTAACTCCTGAGTAGGGCAGTAACAGCCCACTGTGTAAATATGCCTGCACACATATGAAGTGCGTGTTACCAGCTCCTTTAGAGGAGGAAGACTTGGTCTCACATTGAAAGAATATTCTTCAATTAACATAATTAAGCCATATTAATAATGTATGTCTGACAGAACCTGCACAGGAGTTTAACATGCTTATATGTGCTATTAGAATTTTGACTGTGGGATCTTTCTGCCTCATCATATCGAGTATGGGACATGAGACAGTGAAACTTTAAATGAGATGTGCATTTTTACACTCCTGCCAAAGAATTCACGCTCCTAAGGAACCCCATCAGCTTCACTGGACAAAAATAAGAAAAGAAAAAAAATCTTTTGGGTTTGGTGATATAGCATGAAGCATACTGCTGATAAAACTGGAATATGCTCAAAACAGAAGGTTTGTGTAGGTGCTAATGTATGTCATATTTCAAAGCTATGCATCAATGTTTGTTACTGAAGGCGAATCAGGACAAACTTAGATTACTTTCCCCAAGATTTCTAGAGTTCAGAGTTCAGACACAGCAAGAGAGTTAAGTGAAACCTCATAAAGGCAGTAAAACCAAAGTCAGCTGTGACCCAAGTTGTGGATTTCTCATTTGATGCTTTTGTTTGTACAATGCTTGTTTTCCCTCCTCACCATTTACAAAGTGTGGATTTGATGGCACAGATTCCCCATGTGTTTCATGCTTTTCAAGGCAAATTGCATAAAATAAGAATTTGTTCTATGCTCATTCTGCTTTGTAACATTTGTAATGTTCCCTTGCTTACTTTATATCTCTTGTTTTATTAATCTTGTTCTCCTGGAATGAGAAAGGGCTCAGGAGTGGGGTGGGGGATTGATTGTTTGTTTGTTTTATTCTAACCACCAACCGAAACCAAAGGCATTAAAAGTGCCCAATGAGGGGAATGAGAGAAGATCACCAAGTCAGGCCACTAAACAAAGCAAAAGTGTGTGTGTGTATGGGGGGAGGGAGGAGATTAATCTTATTAGGATCGTATATCATGAGGTTGTCAGGTGTGAAAGCAAACGAATGGCCTCTGTTTATCTGAGCTAAACCGTGTGGTTCACCAAAAGACTCACTCCAAGCAGGGTTGTTTTTTTTTTACCCTTAATAAATTGGCCAAGTCGGTGCAGAATGTTGATAATGAAGTATGTGCAAGGGAGGTCTGAGCTCTTACCTTCCAGTGTTTAGATGCAACCAAGCCTTTTTTTTTTTCCCCTCCTTTTTTTATCACAGCTGATTCAGAAAGCCCTTTGGAAAGATGAAGTAGGTAGAAATCAAAATAAATGGTTTCTATTAAAACCAGCAATGCATCAACTGCTTGATAAAGTGATTAATAAACAGCTTAGGATGGTGATTGATTAAACTCTTTAATCAAAGTGCTAAACTGACTTAATATGGATAGTTTCAACATGTTCAAAGTATACATTTTCTCAGCCGAGGGTTCAGAGTTGTTTATGTAACTTTTCTGAAGTGTATCCCACAGGTCTCACCTGCAGATAGTGAGGACTGTGGAATGTGGAAGCATTATAAAGTGCCACATACATCACATTAGTTGCTGAAAGTTTGCAGGGAAATTATTCTGTTTTCACCAGACAAACATTGGGGGTTATTGCAATGAAAGAGCACAGTACCAAATAAAAATCAGCTTTTGAACTATTCTGTGGAACATGATCAGTCCAAGAAGGAGTGTGGAATCTAAACATAATAGTGACAGAAGGGGATTACTTTGTGTAAAGGAGAGTTTCCTTATTTAATGCAGAAGAACTTAATTCATTTGCTTCGATATCTGATGTCATTTTTCTCACAATCAATCAGTCATCAGCTGGGTTCATTAGCTTAATTCATTATTCCAGGATCCATAGAAGGGTCTGCAATTCTGTAGGAACACATGTGCCCAGCACCACCTACTCTCAAACTTTTTTTCATCTGAATAGAGTAGCACGTCAGCTGTCATTCAGAATTACAGAAGAAAAAAGTTTTGAAGGATGACCTGAATATATCAAAAATCTAAAAACAACCCTAAAACAAAATGCCAAAAGCAAAACTAAAGTCTGTCCTGCTTTTGATGCCAGAATCGGGGGAGGGAGGAATCCTGACTCACAAGCTTCCAAAGCTGCCTAATCGCTGTGAACACTGAGATTTAGAAAGTTTTAAAAATCCCTACACAATTATTTTTAGAATTTGATCTGTGGAGACTTCCTTCCTTGATTTTTTGCTTTTAACTTAGTGGTGGGTATCAAAAATAAAAAGATAAACTATCTCTTAAACTGGGCATTCCACACAGTAAAAACATGAGCTAAGAGGAAGAGCACCCACTCTGTTTGCTTCAGTCTGAGGACCTGTGATGGCTCTGGAAGCCTGGACTGTAATCTAAGTGTCCGTAGCCTTGTAAAAAGTAATAAACATTAGTATACTTTTAATGCACCATAACAATTTTTAAGCTCAAACTATCAATCACTATTACCCAGAGCCTCTTCCTGCACACAAGCCAAAGTGTTTCAGGTAGCAATATAATTACCCTGTTATGAGCATATATAAAACAAACACCCCGTATAAGACCTTGCAAGAGCAAGGTACTTCACATTCAGAATCCCTGGAGGAGGGGCAATTCTGCAGGAGAAAACTAATAATGTGTAATGGTCTGAGCGAATCTGCACAGGGATTTCCAATAGTCTCATCATTGTAAAATATATGGGACAAACAAATCACTTAAATAGCTTGGAAAGTGGCTGTGCAGTGTTTTATAAACAATCAATAGAGCTTTAAAATCAATATCTTGATGAACCACCAGCCATTGGAGGTTATTAAGCAAGAGTGACTTTTGTATGGGAATATACAACTGGAACAGCTATTTGAGAACAGATTTAAGTCCACCTTGCTCCACCTCCTGCTTCCTCCACTGAAATAAGCCAGATATCTGTAAGAAAGCACTGTGCCATGCACACAGTGCCATGAAATGTAGACATTTCTCCCATATTGCACTGTCACCTCAGCCCTGAACTATGGAAGACTTTAGGGCTTTCTGTGGAGTTAAAAATATTACAAGTATTAGGTACTTACAATTTCCCATATTTTCTTGCAGTGCTTTTATTCAGAGTGTCAAAAGAACAGAAATTAACTTTATACAGCAATGACAGTTACTTCTGAAGCAGTAATCAACAAAGGCTTATTTAGCATGCAAAAACTCCAGTGAGTAACATGAAGTTATCACACCCAAAACCAACCATCCAGAAGAGATTTGCCCTTAGATAAAACCAAATAAAAGCATGGGTAAAACAGGGAAAGGGGGTGGATATGGAGACTACAAAAAGCAATTCCAAAATATACAAAGCTGGGCTTTAGAAAGGATGTGGAATTCACAGAATCACTGAATGGCTGGGGTTGAAAGGGACCTTAAAGATCATCTGTTCCCAACTTCCTTACCATGGGCAGGGCACCTTCCACAAGACCCTGAGCCTTGCATAAAGCTATTGGCATCATGGAAAGCATTGGAAACAAGAAAAGAGATGATAGTTACAAACAAAAGGCCAAAAGCCTCTCACAAGAGCAGCACTTTTTATTTCTACAGTGCAAGTACTTGATAGCCTCTAGACTCAAGTCTCCTGGCAAGCTGCACTTATTAGACATAAACAATTCACAGCACCCCCCATCAAATGAAGTTTTACAAAAGAGACCAATTAGATAACTATATGCACAATTCTGGGATGTATCTGGGACTCATATATGGTACTTCTTGCCATTGTTTTCAAAATAAGTCTGTATTTCAGACAATGTTACAATGCAATTAATATTGAGTGGCTGTGTTTTTGTAATACTGTTTCTTCAACAAAGAAATTTAAATTTAATAAGGGCACCACCATTTGGAGTTCCCCCTCTACTTACCTCCACTAGAAATCTGTATCTCATTTCAATTTGCACATACTGCAAGACAGATTCCTCTTAATTCCTTGTGTTATGGCAGGTTTTGACAAGTAGGTGATATTCAACAGAGCACACTTTAGACCTGGAGGGCCGTGAAGAAAGGAAGGTTCTTTCTCTCTGTCCTTTTATTATGCTTATTCCTACCATATCTGTCCCCCTCCAATTACTCAGTGTGGAATTTACAGATATGTGCACCCATATCTGCAAAAACTCCTTTTCACTGAATAAGGAGAAAGGGTCAGAGATACAGCAGCATAAAGAGATTATGGCCATTCTCAGTCCCAGAGAAATTCCCCAGGACACTTTTTATGAGCACAGACTTGGGACCAGATTTGCAAATGACAGTACTGTGAACCTGGGTTAAGTTTTGAATACTATCAATTATCATAACAATATGAAAACAACTGTGTAACTGGGAGTAATTTAATCAAACATCCTCAGTTTTTCTCATTTTATTTGACTGCTTTGCTACGTGCAATGTCCAGGAATAATTAATACCTTGGGCAAAAATCATAAGCATTGGTACAGTACGAGAAAGGAATTGGTCTTGCAGTATTTCAAGTGCCATTCAAAACAGAAAGCACCAGAAAATGAGAGTCACCTTTGGCTGAAGCCTCCTGCAATACCAGAGTATTTGGATTCATGTAAAACTTCCAAATGAAATTCCTCTACAACAGCTACACCTTGCAGCTGGCCCTAACATAAGCTGGTAACTTTCTTCTTCTATAGTTGAGGCATGAGAGCCAAGAGTTTTAATCTTGGGTTCATATGAATTTGAACACAGAAGTCTTTCCTCAGTATGGCATCCTCCACTGAAAAAGCAAAGCACTTTCCGTGTTTTTCCTGGATGCTGCTGCAAGAGCAGTGAAAGTCCTATTTCACTCTCCAACTTCAGCAAAATGCAATTTTTAAGATTTGAACCAATGGGCATGAAAGTCAAAAGGAACCCTTCCACCTCACAAACCCGAGTCCATGTGGTCTTTGACTCACTTGCAACATATTCACCATTTTCAACTTTCTGACACCCTTGAAAGTTTTCTACTTGCCAGTTTTTAAAGAGTTCCATCAATCCACCTCTGTCTATACATTCAAAGTTTTCTCAAATCAGATTTCCTTTACTGCTATGGGAAAAAGTTGAGATTTAGCCTTTCACTTTTTAGAAAAGCAGATGTCTATAGCAAGATCTAGGACTCGCTATTCAGACAACAGAGAAGAAAAGAAGCATTTGCTTTCTGTCATCTCTAAACCACACAGCACATCAAAGTTCAAAGAAAGACTTTATCCCATCACTTTTCCTTTCAAGATCAACTAATGATCCCAATACAACCAAACTATGAATTCTCCTTTATAAATACATTCTAAGAAAGAAAGATGGGGGACCCTATTTTTTAAGGGGAAACAATATTTCTGCATGTGTATGTTCAGGGCTAACGAGCAACACCATCTGCAAGGCTGGAATATTTTCACACTCCTTTCTATTATACAAAACAATAAACCCTCTCCAGCTGATTTCTCTCATTGTGGAATGCAAATTGCCTATAAAAGACCTCAGGGTGTGAGAAGACACTTATCAAACAGATATTACACATGCTCTCATAGCAACTATGCAATTTTAAATATATTAAAGATAAAAAGGTATCAACAAACCTGCTTTTTTTGGTTATAGTAATCACCATCTGAAGCACCTCTGTGTGTCAAGCCACTGCTTTGGATACTGATCTCTGTCACTTTAAGTCTGAGACAGCATCTGCTTCATGTCAGGTGAAGAATAAATTTTCATTAAAAGAGCGGAAAACAAAATTAAGTAATTTTTAATGTGTAAAAAGGGAGTACTTCCACCTTGATGTAACAGATGCTGTAACAGAACGCAGAAAAGCTGCACCTTACACAAAAGTTTATTCTGCAGAGGTAAACATACTGTTATAGAAACTGAGTTCATTAACATTTTGATACAGAGTCGAATTCCCACAAATTACATTCACTGCTCCTAACTGAATGGTGCACTTATGGAGTAACTGATGCCTCTCAAAGAACCAGTTTCTTGAGCTTGATTGCAAGATCTTCCCTGCTGAAATAATTCTGGAAATCAGGTGTGGATCTTTAAAAAATGAGGCCTTAATGAAGTGAGAGATTTAGCAGAACAAACCAGATTACTGTCATCAGCCTAAACTGCTCAAGCACAGTGAGTTACCAGTTTCAACAGTGTGGGTTACTTTTATTCCAATTACTTTGCTTTTCAAGCACACCAGTTAAAAGTCACAGAGAAGACTAACCATGGAGCTCTCTCCACAACCTGAAATTCAACTTCCTTGTTCTTACAGGGAAGCAATTAAGATCCAATCATTTTTAATGCATCATAAATAATCTTCACACTTGCTGTTAAGTTAATTAATATAATCAGTAATGCCAAACGCATCAAAATGAAACTTATTTTGCAAACATGCAAAATGTTCTGCCTCATTGCCTCTCTATCAAAATTAAATGTCATTTTGCTAACAACTTTTGCAAAGTTTTAATTTCAATCCCTTTTGATCACACATCTTACCAAAAAATGATACAACAAATCCAAAGTATAGTTGTGTTTTTCTGACAGAGTCCAAGTGTCATGGGAACACTACTTGAGCACTTACGGCCTGAATCTGCAAAAAGTTCTGGGGTCAAGTTACTGATGTCCTTAAGTGTTTCATATCAAAGCATTGGGTATTATTCATTGACCTTCACTGAATTGCCAGAAATTGCTTTTATGTGAAATGAGAGTAGAGTAGATGGCTAAATTGTTCATTACTAGCAATGCAAACAACAATAAAAAGAAAATTTATCTGTAAGATTTACAAGAGAAAAAACCCTATAACGGGCAAGAAGCAAGATCACACTTTGAAATAGAAAGCTCATAACTATTTTGATGACCACAGACCAGCACTCAGCTTTCTCATTCTGCACACAGAGTTCACACATTCATATGATAATTGCTCAAAACCAAAAGATACAGAGAATAATTGTAGGGTTTATTTTGTGGTCCTGTGCACCCTGGGAAATCCAAGTGTGGAGAGGTTCACAGGCTGAGAGGCGCCACTGGGATGCTGTCAACTACATCAGGGGTTCAACAAATCTCCATGGGCCTGATGTGCTGCCCACATTTTGGGGTCTGATCTGAGCTCTTTGAGACCCTCCACTAAGGGGTTGCATTTTCTCCTCCTGAAAGCTGCCTGGAAGTTTGTTTGCAGAGTTTTATGCCCGCCAGCAGACAGCTGAGTTCCTACAAATGCCACGTTATTCACTGGCTGTTTACCTGCGTTGCATCAGTATCTTACACATATAGGAAATTTCATTAAATGATATTCAGGATCCTGCCAAAATGATAAAATAAGAAGAAGCACCTAACCTTTCACTGCTGTTTCCACTCATTAGAAGATGGGGAGATTATTTAGTGGATATTCTATGCTATATTCTACTGTTATAACAATTAGGCTTGTAGGAAACCTCCACAGCTGGACCCTCATTTTATTCAATGATCACCAGGAAATCAAGAATGATTGTCAAGAAAGTATGAAAGTTGCAAGACAGTGGCAACTCCTGTTTCCTGGCAGCTGAAAGATTTTAGGTAATTCCAGGATAAATACAGTGCTTGGTTCAAGACGTTAAAATAATTCGTAAAACTGGTATAAAAAATATATTTAGCATTAAACTCCCCTTTTGCAGGATATCTATATGCACATCATAGGTTTTAACAATTTACTTTAATTACAGATCTTCAAATAAACTTGCTGGCTGATACACTACCTTAGTTGTTCCTCACAGTTCCCATGGCAGGTACCAAGCAATTAAAAAGTTCCTAGCTGAATTGTGATATTTACTGTTAAATCACAAGTCTCTGAACAGGAGACAGTCTCCCTTCATTGCAAATAAAGTTCCCTTTCAGAGTTTTCCATGGTGCTACCAGCAGCGCACCCAGTGTAAAACCAACACCACCATTTTGTGGCCTTCATGAAATCAAACTTCTTCTGTGTAGCAAAAGGCAAAAAAAGTCGTTCCTTGCACAATATTTTAGAATATATTAATTTAATCTTGCCCACAAATAAAAATCCAGGGTGAAACACAAAGGCAGAGCCCCAAGTGATTTTAATAGTTCTAAAGTTCTACATCATAAATTTATTCATCATCAATGAATTCTGTATCTTTCTAAAAGGCTTTAAAAATTAAAAAAAAAAAATTACTGCTCATGGCCATTTCTTTGAACTCCACTTATGCAAATGTTCAGGAACCAGGACCACAGGGAAATGAACAGATCTAATCAAAACCTCAATTGCTTCTAATTTACAATCAAGTTTTTCTCTACTTAGGCAAGACCCATGTCTTAATTCTTCAATAACCTCCCCAAAACGACAAGGAAGAAATTCATCCAGGTTTGATGCAGGGAGATCAAGACCAAGTCACTGCTGAAGCAAACACTATTGTTGGGCTTGAATTAACTTTTACTTTGTTTATTAAACACCTCAAAATCCAGCTTATGCGTACAGAACCCATTCCACTAAAACAAACCCAAATCATAACACTTCCTGAAAATAAATGATATTTTGAAATTGAAGTTGCTTGCCCATTAGCCACAAATCCTACAGCAAGTTAACTCAAACAGCAGGCAGCAGAGTACATCACACTGCTGGCACATCAGAGCTGTTTCCAGCAGCCTTTGGCTTTTTAAGATTTTAATTTTTTTCCTAAAGTGACTTTTTTCTCATCAGAAACAATATACCTTTAGCCAGGTTTTAAACCAGGGATTGCTTGTCAGTGCATATTTGCTTTCAAGTAATCTATTTTAAACACATGCATTTCAATATATATAGGTTATGAAAAGAAGCTGAAGTCTTCACAAGCAAACACAAGCCACAGAACACATCTTCAGTGCATGAAGGAATTCTATACACCTTTGCCAAAACCTTTCACTTTTAGTAGAAAAAAAAAAAAAAGACTGAACTCACCCATTGTTCCAGAATCCAATTCAAAGTCCTCCAACAACACCTTGCACCCAGGAAGGCCTGAATCCCACACCTGTAACTAGGGGAAGCACAGGCTGACCTGAACCTCACAGCCCCATCCCACCTCTCCTTGAAGGGAGGAAATGTATTTTCCCCCAACTGCAGGAAATGCTGGGATGAGCACAGGTTTAGGCTGGTGGATCCAGGCATTGCAAACACCTGCTCGACCCTGAGGGGAAGGGAGGGGAGCAGAGCAAGAGCTTAATCTCTGCCACTTCACTGTTAGGTGCATCTATGCTACCTCTAACACAGGGAATGGACAGAAATCCAGGGTAAGGAGGGCTGGAGTCTAAGAAAGGGTAAGAAGAGAATGAGTTGAGGGAAGCTACACCAGATGCTGCAAGTTCCTTTAGCTTTTCTGAGAAAGCCAGTCTCCTGACACGAGCACAGTTCAGCAGGAGAGGTGGCCCTGGCATTACTCTCCCCTTGACTGAGACAGTGATAGAACCAGTGTGAAGCCATGGATTTATGGAAAAGTGGATACAGCCCATCTAACTGTGCCTTCCCAGACAGGCACATGGGCCTGAATGCAGGTTGGAGTAAGAACTCCTTTGGAATGCTGGATTTACTTTTCTGCCAGGAAATAATTAATCTCAAATAGAGTAAACCCTGGATACCCAATCAGTCAGACCTGAAAAGAAGCTAGTGAATTTTAGCCCTGGCAAATATAGACTCTCTCATGCTTCTTCAGCAACTGCAAAAAAATAAAGTTAACACTGCTTTAAATTCCAAATACACAGAGGCCAAGACACTCATTGACTTCTCGCGGGAGCAGAATCTGGCCCAGACACACGAAATGTTTCAAAGGGAGCCTTGGCTCACAACAAGGATCAGTCGAGACAAAAGTATTTGAGTCAGGGCATTGCCAGGCAATCTTGCTGGTTGTCAGATCTGTGGTGTAATGACATGTCAATTTGATTCCTTTTGTGCATGAGCCTGGAGCCCATCTTTGGGCCTGAATTCTTCTGTACTTTAGTTTTTCTTTTGTTCCAGTGGCACTTCTCCCAACATTACTTGACAATGAGTGATGCTCCACAACCCTGATCTTTCACACCCTGTTGGTGACCTATAACTTTTCATGCATAACCTTTGACCTGGGCCCTGACAGTTTGATTTATTGTCCAGTGTTATGATTTATGAGTATCTTCTCAGAATAATTAACGGACAACAGGTGGCAGCATAATAATTTTGATTACCCAGCGGTTCATGAAACCACTACAAAGGTGACTTCATTTACTGAATAAGAAAAGGACAACAATTAAAAATTACACAAAGCAACCCTTTTATGCCTTTTTGTTTTTCACCCTTTGTCTGTCCAACAGAAGACTTTATTTAGGCTCATTGCCTCCCTTCTCAAATATCCGGAACTCAGATTCTGTGCAGAAGACAATGGTGCCCAAATCATGGTGCTAGAAGAATTATTTTGCTGTCAGGAAACACTTCAATCTCACTTTGCCAGTTTTTATAAGACCAGTGAGTTATTTCAAAAATCTGTTTGCAAAGCTGTACAATGTGGGCCAAAGTTCATCCCAAAGAGTAGGTTTTTGTTTAAAAATTTTGCGTAATTGCTGAAATGTTGTCTTGGATTCCACTTATGTGAAGTTAAAACCTCAAAAAGTCAAAAAAAGTATTTGCATGGTTCTCCTCTTATGTATGCAGAGCTTCTCTCTGAAGGTTTTAACCCACCTCTAGTGATCACAGAATGAGAGGAAATTTTCAAAGAATGGCTTTGGTTGGAAGGACCTTCCAACCTTTATCTTACCTTTGTAGTAAGATAAATTTTGCTACTATGTTTCTCAAATAATTGCTTACATTTAGGTTAAAGGGCAAGGGCTTACTACCATGGCTTCAGGCCCCATGCTCAGACAAATCCACTTTAGCTAAATCTGCAATATCTACAGAATTTCTAATTTCACCTCCCATCACAAGCAGCTTTCCTGCAGTCATCGGGGCTGCATAGAGGAGCAGCAGTGGGAATAAAGAATGCATTCTCCAGAATTCTAGCTATGGCAACATGTATATCAAATACCACCAAAATAAATTGCACAGCAGCACAGATTGGTCCAATTCTATTTCTTCAAAACAGGCTTAAGATGATCTGTACTTACATGTTCATGTTTCCATATATTCAATGCAATCCATAAGGCCTCAAGTAACTTTTTCTCCCAGAAACTTCATCCCAGTGTTGATGGAATCTTTCTCATCACTATTCTACACACTGCCCTCCTCCTTATTTCACTTGATCACAATTTCTTAGCACTTTTGATAGGCATATGTTGACATGGAAGAAGACATAACGATATCATCCAGATGGACACATTTTCAAAGTTAATCAATAAGACCTTGGGTGAAGTCAGTTTGAGTTGCAAGTGTTTAAAACTTCCAAAAACTGAACTGATGGTGAGTAAAGCATGGAGCTGCAGCATGTTTGTTCACAGGACATAAGTTTGCAGAACAAAGCTTTATGTTGCAGGTTCAGTTATTCTGAATTATGGTTTTAAATATTGATTAAAATAAGTGGGATAGTGTGTCATTTCTTAATCTTTATTAAAAGATAAAGAGTCTAACATCTATCAGAACTCAGTGCACTTATGCCAACAGACCACTGCCAGCATGCACCAGCTTGGCCAATGGAGCCAAGAGCTTCCTTCTCACCCCCCCTAAAAATAAACTAAACACATTAAAATTCTAATTCTGCTCTGAAATCTGACAGCAAAAAATGTTACTATTTGTCCTCATGCCCAAGACAGCATATGCAAAATGAATTTTGGTACTATCACAATTACTATATTATAGACTTATCATTTTTAATTGACTTTATTACTTATAAAAATATTCCTACAATGCTACTTTACATCAGTTCTGTAACAGTTTAACATCCAACTATGAAATATTAATTCCTGTTACATTCAGACTTTAAACCATCTGATGGAGGGCCTAGCTAATAAATAAAGGCAAGTTCCCAGAATATTAAAAGCACTCAAGCTTTTGCAAGGGTCCTTAGTGGAAAAAAAAAAAAAAATTACTGCTTTGGAGATCAGACTTGGTTTATTCCCCTTCCTTCCCCTGAGAACTCAAAGACACCCCTACAACCAAACACTCTTATAATGAAGCCAATTTTGTCCTTAGTAGTTTTATCAAACCTTTAATACCACATTAGCTGCTTAATATCCAGTGAAAGTAGCGACAGAAAAGCACCAGCACCCAACTGCAGTCTCAGAAGAGATGAAGGAAAAATTTGCAACAAATCATTTATCAGATTAATGCAGCTGCTTTTGCTGCTCATGAAATAGCCACAAGCTTTCTGTAAATGGAATAATAAAAATAATAATATTCACACTAAAAAAAACCCAACAAAAAGCCCCAAAAAACCCAGAGCGTGTATGCCACAGTTTGTTCTAATTAACGTTTTAATTTGGGACAGTGTCTCAGCAGTGATGTGTCTGGTCTCTCACATGACACCATTTTTCTCTTTGATTGGGTGTTGCAGGGGAATTCACGGTGCGGGGTTTTACACGCAGATCTTAAAGAGACGACTGCAAATATAAATGAACACAACTGGGTTCCCCCACTAACACTCAGCTGTGGAAATGCTGACAGGGATTTAACTGGGATGATTCATCCCAGCATCAAATAGTTTGAATATCTTCTGATTGTTTGCAACTTTTATGCCACACCGGCTAGAAAGTAAAATTAATTATAAAAATTAATGAAACAAAATCTCATAAGATGAAATTTTACCACATTTACATAGATAAATTAAAGCACACATATTCTACATGTTCCATGTCATTGAGTAGAGCTTTTCTGGTGGGTTTCTCACATAGGAAGTGGCAAGCTTTAAAATGGAATATGTGCTCAAATCATGATGTGATTTTAGTACTTTGTTTCCCATCAATTTTTAAATTAATTATCTGGAAGCAAGCAGCGGTTCATTTTTGGTCATAGACTTTTTGATTAGAAGCTGTGACCCTTTATGCCTTTTTGGCATGCTCTATACAACACCAATGACATGCAGCATGACCTCTGACACCTGATTCAACAAAAAGTAACTCCCGGACAGATCTTTCATATTCAGCAATCTCTTTGTTACTCTGGGACACTTAACCAAATCCATCCCTTAAAATCCACTGTGTCTCCCCATTTTCTCCCCTACCCCCTCCTACTCAGAAACTTATTTGGTAGCAACATTTCTGTCCTTCCATTTGTGTCTCTCCTTCTGTTTTTACAAACTTTACACTATACCATCGTCCCATATGTTTGTGCTGCACACAAGGAGGTTTCTTTAGAAAGCGCTGATGCTAATTATAAATTTAATTTGCATTTTAATTAGAATGGTAGCAAATTAAAAGCGTGGCAGCTGGAGAATTTTGAACGCTTTGCAGAGATTTGGTGTCAGTATCTCCCTGCTTCTGACTTCGCTCTCTTTTCATTTTTCCCCTCACTATCTTTCATTCACACAAACATATTGGCAATTTTTCTCCTCTCTTGTTTCTTTTTTTTTGGTCTATTTTTTATTTCTCCATTTTCCCCCCAAGGATCAAGTTATAAATTATTTCTTTTTTATACTGATAAACAGTATACTCTTGTCTTGTGCCAGTACACCGTGTACTGTAGTGATAGTGCAGCTTTTAAGTGAGCTTTTGTGAGGCTCTGTCAGTGCTGCCCTATTTTGCTATTTATATCCGTCATTTATTTACAGGTAGGAATCTGCTGTATACCCCCTTGACTAATTTCAAATTCCAGACCATAGCAGCAAACTCTAGCCTAGCCCTAGACATTTCATTTTTTTACATGCTACAAATTTGCAGTAAGTTTAACAAAAGCCATTCAGAATGCACGGGGGACCGCTCAACTTTATTCTTTACTTAGCAAATGCAGCTTTCAATGTGTTTTTGGACAAAAGGCTGAAGTAATCTGTCAGTCTTTTGGTCCATATAATGGCAAATATTCTGGCCCAAGCGTCTCCCAGTGCTGTCTTTCATTTGCCATGTAAGCATGTCGGGTTTTAGTCCTCACGTGAGCACATTTAGTCAGTTCTGTCATTTTCCCTATGTTGCATCTCCATGGTCATTTTCATTCCTTCTGTTCGCTTCCCCCACGGTGTCCTTGCTCAATAATTTTCATTAATTGATTGACAGCTCTGATAGACCCAACTAACCTCTATCTCACTCTCATGTCGGTTTTTAAATAAGTACTTGTACGTCCAATGACCTTGTCGCCTCATCAGATATCAGAAAATGAGCATGCAGATATGGAGGAAGCTGATTAGCAAAATAAGGAAGATCTCACTCCTGGCATAAGTCCATAATAAGCTCTGACAACTAACTTTAGAGTTAGGCATTTAAAACAAAAGGGATCTATAAATGTGGAATAAATAGACCTTAACCAGTTTCCTAAACACTGGGTGCAGTGAAAGGAAGATTTGGAACCTCAGTAACAGAACAACCTTTCTAAAAAGCTGGAAAGCAAGCTCTATGTCCACCATGGGAATTGTATGTTGGAAATACACAGACTTATTTTACAGTTTATAATTCCATCTTTATGTACTTGGACAGCATTGTTTAGCTCCCCAAAATCCATCCATGGAAAGGAAAGTGAATGTATAAATAAAGTTATATTCTATTTCATTTTATTTAGCATAAAACTAAATTATTTACATCACACCAGTGATCTTTTCCTTCGTAAAATTAACTAAACCTCAAAATATTCTGGGTTTTTTTTAGTCACACACCCCTAAATCACCAGATGAACTAACATGGGGTATACTAGCTATTTTAATTATAAATGTTCCCTGTAGAAAATATCAGGCTTTAAACAGACAAAACCACCAGAAACATTTATTTATATTTTTGTTTTAAAGGTGGGAAGGCTCCATGACTCTTGCAGGACAGAAATTATTCCAGCTCAACTAAATCCCAGTCTGTCACCTTTTCCACAATGCCACGCTCTTTATTTCAGACTGCTGTAGCATTGTAGCTACAAATTTTTCAAATATATTTGAATGTAGAGGTTTGTCAAGTGATGTTTCAGGTTTTTGATACAGAGGATGCCATATGTCAGTCTCAGTCAATGTGCTTTAAAGAGCCAGATTAAGACTGTTTACCAAACTGCAAAACCTACCCAGTTTGAAGCTGCAAATCTCCAAAGACCAGAAGGTATAACAGAGTATACTTCACTGGCAAAAAGGAATGAGCATGTTGGAATTTCACCTCTACTTTTTTACCTGTGCAGACTTATTCTGATCCTATGCCCCCTTTTCACATCTGCACAGCTGCAATTTTCAAAGTTTCACTCATTATTCCTACCAGTTTCATTCCTTATTCAGCTGGTAGGAGAATCAACAGCATGAGGCCTTAAAATAGAAATGGACTGGAACTGAGTCTAATATGACCTTCAAATACAAGTGCACCTTATTTTTCTCCCTACTTTGACTTTTGCATAGGTGAAAGACACCTGCTTTTCTGTGTGATGTGAAGTTATTATTGACTCTTAACCAGACTGGAGGGCAAAGCAAGAAGATGGAAAGGTAAACTAGTCAAAAAGTTGTCTAAAATGGCCTAGCTGAAAACCAGCAACTATGGACAGTGAGAAAAATCAGATCATTACTATTATTACAGTAGATTAGAAATAGTGTAGGTGCATTCTAGTATTTATATCCAAGTGTTTCATGGAATATTTAAATAATTTAAAAAATTCATTTAGCTTACAAAATCACTATGCTTTTTGGTGTGGCAGTATTCCTCGATTTTCAGAAAGCTGATGCCTGGGATAGGTTGAGTCTAGAGTGGCATATGAACAGCCAGGAACCATGGAACCATGCTCAGACTGTCATGGAAGCACTCCACCGTGGCACATCAGTCATACCAACATCAAGAGCAAAAAGTGATAAATTGCCTTCAAAGAAACCCAGAAAAAGTACGTGACAGAAAATACTGCAAATTGTCTGTAAGTTGTTAGGAGTTTAAAACATAACAAAATCTTGCTGTGAAGGGCACTTGTCTTTCAAGAAAAGCTACGTTTTTATAGATGCAATTAAAAAAAAAAATAAATCTTCACTCCCATGGGCAATTTCCAGCTATCCAAGATTCAAATCTCACTGCCAGGGGAGTTGAAAGTAGAAGTCTATTTCTGAAAGTTCCCTTACAAGAATTTTGCTTAAGTAAGTGATTTCTTTAATTTTAAAGCCTTCTGGGCTACCAACAAAAAATTCAGTGACCTCAGTGAAAGTAACCACATGGGTCTAGACTGATTATTTACAGGGCTAAAGCTTTGAAGAAGCTAAATCAACTAAATCATCCTCAAGATCTAACTTCTGCAAGAGTTAAGAATCATTAGGCAAAATGTTGATATTTGCTTACCATAATTAACCTTGCATTTTAATCATATTATTGCACAGTAAAATTCTAATTTCTGTTGCACTGTTACACACCCTGGAATACTCTTCTCCTCTGGAACATAAACAAACAAATCAAAACAAGTTCAACTGCTGGATGAGCTCTGGTCTACTGAATTTCTTTTAATAACTTTTTATTATGAAGATGTCCGTGGAGGACACTGCATTCTCCTAATTACAAGAATTCCACCTTAGCACTTTGGAAAGGCTTGGATTTTATTTCATGTAAGTTTTTGCAGCTGTACAAAATACTTTCATTAACCCAAGAATGGATTATTTGGAGTGCTAATTAATTGATTCTTCAAAATGCCAATTGACATACTCCTAGGGAAAACCTGATCTAAGCAACTATGTTAATCAAGCTATTGTACTTATGGTTCTGTCTGAATATCAGACCATCTGAAATGAGGAGAACTTTGCCATTACTATCCTGGACCTCTTGTGGGCAGCTAATTAATATGAGTAGACTATGACAGTTGCACTTGTACATTCACTGTACTGCCTGACAATAACTCTATAAAATTAGATTTCAGCTAAAGAATGGAAACAGTGTTAAATACCATTATTTGCCTTCCTTTGATGTCTGAGAGTCATTATGAAAGCAATTACAGCAGTTTCTCTGTCTGTATGTCTACAGGGTATTTATCTGTATCTGTCTGAGTCCTTTGCCAGGTGGAGAATATATGGCATATTAAAGACAAGGGAATTCAGCCTCAATTATCAGACTATGAACAGAAGAAGAAACAAAATCAGAGTTTTGCAGATGATCCTGCCAGAAAACAGTAATTTAATATTAAAGGCAGGTAATCTGGGGAAAACTTGCCCAGTGCAGAGTCTTTTTATTTTAATATCATTGATTTCCCCCCCTCCTTCCATTGTCCTATTTTGTTTCCTGTTCTTTTAGCTTCCATGTTTTTTCTAATACCTCTGCTCATTTTAAATAAGCTTATGCTAGATTTGAGAATCTTATCAACATGAGACTGTTTTGTAAGCCCTACTTTTTTTTTTTTTAATTACATGGAGATATTCTGCCATCGAAGAACCTCTCAGAGGAAACAGAGATTCTACCCAGAATGGGTGGGTAAGGACAGATTGAGGCAGCATGCAGAAAATTCGGTGAGGAGCTCTGTACTGCCTACAGGAGACAACATGTTTTATTCTGCCTGAGCCCCATGATTTTTTTCTGCCCTCCATAGTAGTATGACAAAATCCACAGGATGGCAGATAGGTGAAAACAGTACCAACTTTTCACACAGAAGGGCCAATGCCAGATTTCTCCCTGGATTCCTTCAGCTCTCTTCCTACAGCAGGCTACTGGACAAATAAAGACAATCCTCCCATTATTTTTCTATGTCACTGAGTTTAGGACTGACAAAATTATGTTTTGCAAAAAATCTTTGAAAAATACTAATTTTTCAACCAAACATATATACAAAATCATGAACATTTTGCTTTTTTACCTGAAAAATATATTAGTCCTTATCCTGTTTTCAGTATATTGAAGCAACATCCATTCATAAACAGCTTCATTGTTCCTTCATCATTTGCAAAATGTGGATATTTTACCACCTCATCCTTCCAGTGCTCTCTAATAACAAACCTCACCACAAATTCCCAAAATGTCAGTTCCATCAAGAATCGGGACTTTTAGTACTGTCACTAAACTCTGGTGATGAGATTTAGTAACTGCACTAAACTGCATCAGTCTGCACCTGAAACATCATGGAGTGCTATGATTTGGGCAGATGGAACAAATGCCATGGTATTTCCAAATTGATTGCCCAGTTGTACCGTACAAACAGAGGGAAGCAATACAGAGCTGGATGAAAGCTACTTTGCCTCGCTATTCAGGGCTGACAGGATGCTAATTTATCTTAGTTGCCTGCTATCCATCATCATTTGACAGTCTAGTGAATGTATCAATAAAAGCCAAAGATTCTCCTCTTTTGGTAACCCCAGATTTCTGATGGTTTATGCTGTCTTTTGTTTTAAATAGAAAGGCAAGAATGTTAGCAAAAGTCATGCTGACCATCAGGAACAATGCCTACTCTGAAACTTGGACTAATTTTTAGGAATAGCCTTTAATATGATATTAAAAAATAATACCCCTGGATTTTTGGGGTTTTTTTTTAATCTGTGTGGGGGACATTTAATACTTTAAAATATTCTAGGGGCAATTTAGATAAAAGGCACAGTAGTGTCTGACCATGTCTGCCTGTGTCTAGTAGGGTTTGACTGCATCTGCCATCGGATGAAGGCTGACCCAGTCTTCAAGAAATATCCATAAATGTGTGTCTCAATGCTGTGCCACTCGTCCCTCTTGGAATGCAAAAAGCAGGGATAAAACACAATCAGGAGGGATATGCCACCAACTTTATTTCCACACAATCGCACTGGAGAAAATGACGCTGGGGCAGGAGTTTGCCCAAGGTGAGTCAGGAACCTCAGTCCCTTCCAGCCACGCTGCGTCCTGCGGGATCAGCACTGTCACTCCCGAGCCCCTCAGACAACTCTTCCCACGCCAGGCAGAGCCGTTCTGCTCTTGCTTTAAGGCTCACGCTACCAAGGCCAGAGCTGGTGCACTGAGATGTCATCAGTAATGAGCCCGAATTATCCATTATGTGCCAACTGCTTGTGCCAGGGCTTTTAATGCATTTTCAGTATTAGATATCACGTGAATCTCTCTCAAAATCCCTGGAATCTTTTCCAGCTGCACAGTCTTTTTTTAACTTTTAAAGAAAAGCAGTTATTAGGCTACAGATGTTTCCTTCTACCCTTCTCAGACATTTTACTGGCAGTCTCGTGTTACAATCTCTTTTCCACCGTAAAAGGGCATATTCTGATCTTGGTCACTGGAAATATTAATTCTTGCAAAATTAGAATGTTTATTAAAAATGCGTTTGTCTGTGTGGATGCACATATATATATACAAGTTACAAGAATTTTATTTTAAAAGATTAATGAATGACGTAAGTCTCATTAAAACCTTAATACCTTCTGAGCAGAGATACTGTGTTCCTTCAAAGAAGGAGGAAAGGATTTAATGATATATTAGACATTTTACAGTATAAATATATTCTTGATTAATTAAATCTGTGTAGTCTATTGCCTTACCCTGAGGAAACTATGATATTCAACAATGCTTTTCTTAATAAGAACGAAAACCCAAACAACTTGCTTTTGATATTTAACCTAGGAGAAGAGACGTAGAGAAAAATATTTTATGAACTTGTATAAACAAAGAAATTTAATTCTTTCCTTTAATTAAAAAGAAACAATGCAACTTGTAAGAAATGTAAGAAACACACTTACTTTCTTCAAAAAGGAAGATTAATACAGGTTAAAAAGCCTTTCCAGTTTTACAAAATTAATACTGTGCTTAATTACATGAGATTAAAATTTCATTATACATTATACTTTAATTGGTATAGAAAGGGCCAGAGGTTAAAACCTTTGCACGAGTTGCCTTTTGTACTGTTCCAATATCTAATAACATAGCAGTTTTAAATTATAAACCCTGACAACATTTAACAAGTTTCTTACATGTTTTAATTTTACCCTAGTAGTCTTTTATGTGGAGCAGTAGTGTTCCTGAGGTCATAATCCTGGACAAGGAAACAAGCAGAGACAGAAATCATTACAAAGCCAAAGTGGCTGGATGTTATTGGATTAGGGGAAAGTACTACCTGGACTCCAATACCAGGTTTAGACACAGCTATTCACAACAGCTGTGATGGTTAAAACACACTGTGTGGGGCAGCTTTCTCCCTCCTAAACAAGCAGTTATACCTTCAAAAACACTGGGAATGTCTTGGGAAAAGATCAGAGGAATCTGGAGGGTCCTTCAAATGGCCTTGAACTGTTTAAACCAAGGATGCCATGTCCTACAAGTGGGATTTTCAGGGGACTCCGAGGCATTTAGGCATACAAAGCCTATTGACCTCTAATGGAATTAGGACACCTATTCCAGAGGTGTTTGGAAAACCCAACACTACTTAGGACAATGCTCCTGGAACATAAGTAAGAGGAGGCAACCACTTCAAGAACAACCACGCCTTGTTTTTGGAAATGAATAAAGCCATTTATTTATGTGGATGAGTAACATTTTGCTGGTAAGCTAATGCCCTTCCCCCTCTACCTCCACTCTGTAATGGATCCCAAATGAATCCACCTGGTTGGTGGATCCAGGTGAATCTGGAGAATGGATATTGGTCTGAAAATACTGATTTTGCACACACACAAATAGGACTCTTTTTCAGTCTTGCTACCATTGATCACCTGAACAGCCTTTATTCCTGAACAAGACCAGGGGAAAAAAGCTTTTGTTTTTGGGAGTCAGTAGTAACTTCTGCTACTAATGGGGACCCAAGATGCAATCTCTTCCTATTGAATTCAGTGATTATTGATTACTCTTTAGTATTGGCAAAGTCAGTGTGTACATGGATTCCTTGCTGTCTAAATGTCAACCACAAGAATTTAAGATCGGACCAACAAGAAACTGCAAAAAAACTTTCTAAACCATATTTTGACCTATTTCCCTCATCCTATAACTGCTGGGGATGTGAAAAATTAAACGACTTTTTGCCTTCTACGGCAAATCCAGGCAACTCAGCATCTACATCACGCAAACTACACCCACAAACAGCCCTGTTTGGTTTAGCAGCATCCCATAATGACCTGGAGAAAAGGGGTGTTTTTCTATGCTGTTGCACTGAGGTGAAAACAGTTCTAATTACCTGGGATTTTTTCCTGAGGTAGTTTACAGTTGAACCTCATTACTGGATAACTGTTTAATCAACTTTTTAAAATACAGTATAATGAGATACAGCACGTGGAAAGGAAGGAACCAGTTCCAAGAATGGCAGAAGCCTGCTCAATATTTTGTGAATATCTTGCTGGAACCAAAATTCAGGTGCTGGAAAATACAGGGGTTTGTGCTATTAAAACATTTAACAATCTTATGCTACATCTTTAGACACTAAAATAGTTGTTCAGAGTCCCATTTGAATTAAATTAGTGTAACTTCATCTAAATCAGAGACGTGCAGATTTCCCCAGTATGATACTTTGACCCACACTCTTTTTTAGTAGCATACCAACTCTCAGCCTGATAATGTTTTCACTGAAAAAGAAAACTTCAAAGGGATTTTTGAGTGCTTAATGAAATTCAGGATGAGGCCTTCTGCAAGTAACTATAGAGAGTAATTTTAAAATATCTTCTTCATTAAAAGGACAAACTTTCAGAGCCAGCAAATGGAATTCTGTAATTAAAACATGTTTGTTTAAAAAAAAGTAAATCTGGAGAGGTCTTGGACAGGGAAATAATATCCTTTAGATTAGTGTTTAATTGAAAACAGTATTTACTGCTCTACTGCATTTGATAGAGCTCTTTACTGTGCTTCTTTACGTATAATTGTATTTTGCAACCAATTTAAAATAACTAGATGAATGCAGTCCTTATATAAGGTGAAGATGAGTCCTTGCAAGGATAGCAACGTCTACAGGGGTTTCTTTCTAACAGATATGAAAAAGTAATTTCCATTCTGCTACTTTCCTGTGATCCTTTCTGCAGATAAAATGCCTTTCACAAACATATACATACACAGGACTCCTCACCTGAGAGAAATACTTCCTAAAATACAACATAGCCCGCTCTTATGTTCTGCCCATCTTTGATTTAGGGATGAGACAGATCATAACAACAACTATTTTCCTCTAAGAGCATAATTCATTGCTTTTATACCTATAGTCTTATTCAAATGTGAGTGTGCTACAACTGGGACAAAGAAAAAATAAATAGGAACAATTCTGCATTCACAATGTTATGGGTAAATGGTACAAAAGATAACTCTAAACTTCCAAATTGCAAAGGGGAAGTTTAGGGAAAGTGACTCTCCTCCCTGCCTTAGATGTATCACTGGTTTCACCGGATTTTTAAATTGCAGAGCTCTTTGAGCTGCTCTTGAAAGAAGCCTGAGTACTCAAAATTTGGCCATATCAGTAGGAATATTAATGAGCTTGGCTCTGGGTGATTATGCAGCCTATTTCCTCACCCCACTGACAACTGCCTTGTTGCATCTTTGATCAACTTTAGTTTAGATACACTCAGATCAATGACCCTGTCTGTCCTCATACTCATAAAAGATGAGTTTAACATGATGCTATTGAAACAGCAATAATAATGCCCTGCCACACCAGGAAAAAAATGTGCTACAAATCAGAGCATTTCTTGGTAAAGATATTACATTTTTACAGGTGATTTTAAAAGCAGTAAGAGGATCTCAGTATGACTTATTTGCATATGAGGGATTCAAGCTCTTCCCTTCCATCCTCATACTCTGATTGCATTTAGCATCTCGGCCTATTGTTATAGACAAGGGAACGTCCAACTCTCTCAAGGTTAATTGACTGCTGTTCTTTGAAATATACATGAGAAACTGTATTGACTGTCTCACATCCAACCTCACCTGTCATGCAGGAGGAGAACATGAATAGAGGAAAGGACTCCACAAATGGATGAGAAGGACAAAGGTGAAATGCAAAGGGCAGCACTAAATTTCACCAAAATCCCTCCTCTGTTGTTGTCTTGTGTGTTTTCCATACCAACTCCCTGTGATTAGAAAGAGTCTGTAATTTTGAGATTTCTCCTGTACATTTACCAAGTTACCCAGTTCTCCGAATACTCTAACATCTCAAAGCAACTGACCCCAACAAACAGGAATATGCAGACTGCCCAGATTCATTTGCAAAATTAACATTTGTGGCTTTTTAGCCTTTCTTATGTATGGTGATTTCGTCATATATGAAAATACTTCCATAACATTTTAAAGTCTATACTTATCAAACTTCCATAAATAACCGTTTTACCTCAGTTATTACAATAGCAGAACCTCCATTGCCTGAATCATGTAAGGATAAAATGACAAACATGTTGGCATGATCTGACAGAGTCCCATAGGGAGACTGAATTAGACCATCATCCCTGAAGTGATACATGTAACTTCCTTAGCTCTTTACATCAAATTTCAGCCTTGCAATATTAAACCAGATTATGCCACTATACCTGCTAAAAAAATGCATAAATTATCTGTGAGAGTTCTCTGAGGGGAAAATATCCTTCCCCTGTGCCTTCCACATGCAGTCTGCATACAGGGATATCAGAAGTGCAGCGTCTCGTGGAGATATCTCACAGAAGAAATAATATCACATAGGAACTGACATTCTAAATTGCAGTCTTTCCAGGCTCGTATCTTCAAGGGATAGAATTAAATTTGGCTTAAACATCACACAACTTCCTGTGTTTTGAATGTTCTGACACCAGGAGAACAGCTGGAATTGTTAAACCTCAACACACCTTGAAAATCATTCCACGTAAAACAGAACAAAAGGGGTTCTTTTCTTTTCAGATAAAAAGCATTGTTTGGTACAACACACTTGCATGTCACTTCACACAACAGCAATTATTGTCATGCTCAGGCTGGAGAAGGGGTTCACCCAAGATTGCTGGCACGGCCCTACCCAGGCAGCACATCCCCGAAGAGCCGAGAGAAGCCAAGTGCGCGTCTGATTTCCGGCACGTTCCGTGACTTCTGTCTCCACAATGACAGGCCGGCACAAGACACATTTCTGATGCTGAGATAACCCCTTGTAACGCCTCCACCATGATAACTGGATTTCTGCTAAGCTTTCCACCACCAAATTACAGCCGTAATCATGACACGCTGCTGCCAACAGCATAAAGTGACACCTGCTTACAACAGCTTGAAACTGAACTTGTTGGTAGGACCAGAAACATTACCAGTAAATAAGGGGTTGTTTTTCCTAAACCTTGCTCATATTGGATAAGGCTCAGCTTGGCAGCCTCAAAGAACCAAAGCCTACCTTCCCAACAGGCAGAAACTCTGAGGGCAATGAAGCACTTTGTTGATGGAACAAAAAAAATGATCTCTGAATCAAATAAAGGAGTACCAGTCACACAGATCGAATTAAATCTCTTTGGATTACACTCAACCTTCATCTAGACTCTACTACAGAAAATCCACACATGCAATCTGTGCAAAAGCCAGAGGTAGCATATTTTCATTCCTCAGTTCAGCACTAGGAGGTTACAAATGCCAGTGTCCAACTCCCTTTCAAAATCTCTCATCTCCTACCCCCTACCTGCCAGCTTTATAGAGCATTTCCCTTGCCACTAATTCTGATAGCATGCCCTAATTAACTCATTTTATCTTTTGGTATAAATCAATTACAATTAAAATATAGTTTGTCAAACCTCAGCGGACTGTTGTTTCATGTTAAAAACATTTTTACTCATGAGAGAAAGTGTGATTAACTTCAATAGAAAGCTTAAAGTTCAACTTACTATGTGCAGAGGGAATTGAGCAGAATCCTTTGCAAAACACTCAAAAAGCTTCATATCAGTGCAAGGAAATTTAAACAAGTGGAGGGTTTTACACTGGTCACTGAGAACATGGGTCAGGATCTAGGAAAAAAAACCAGTTGTTGGCTTGGGTTTGGTTTGTTTTAAAAACATGTGGTGAATAAGATGATGAAAGAATGCCCAACACCTGAAAGGATCAAAAAGAGCTTTTTAGGCATCACGCTTTTTGAAACATATTTTAAATGTGTGCAGTACTGTATATTAATTTTAGATGGGAGGTAAAAGTACAACAAGTCCAGTGTTCCACCACAGATAAGGGATTCAGTTTCTTTGGCCATGAGTTAGAAGTACCAGAGGAGTCTGTCAGAGCTCCCTGTTTGAGCAGGGCCAGAGGTGCATTGGAGTTATCCAGACCCTGCTCTTATCACCACAGAAACCATTTTAAACACTAAATAAACAGCAGAAGAACTTTCCACACTCTATAATGTGTTATATACATATTACAAAAGACTCCATATTCTAAATAAATGTATAGAGAGAGCTGAAACAAAAAAAAAAAAAAAGTCCACACCTAGATAAATGTGACTGTAATACTTTATTTGTTTTTACCCAAGGGTAATTTTGGTACCACATCCCCAGTGTCACAAACTAGAACAGGGAAAGTCCTCATCTGACAGATTTCAGTGGTTGCACTGGTGAGGGATAAGGGAAGGGGACATGGTTAGGGACACATGCCTGATGGGGGGACCCTTGAGAGGACACCCGTGGAGCATCCCAGAGGATCACACACATCCTTGAGGGATGGCAGCCCCTGAGCAATCCACGGGACACCCCTGAGGAACTGCCCCATGGAACATCAGCAGCCCAGCCCAAACTACTGATTTTCAAGAGGAAATGAGAAGAAATGTGTTTGATAAAGATTCTTCCACCTGGTTGGGAACTACTCATAAATGGCACTATTATTTTCCCCTGCCAAGTGACACACCAGGTCCCTCTTTCTCCAATGAAGCCACATTTTCACCCGGCAACACTGGCACTGCTCCAACAGCCCACTTCAACATGAAGATCAGATGATTTTAAAATCCCTAGCCATCAAAAAACTGGTGTGTTCAAAATAGAAGATGACCTGAGGCCTCTCCAGATACTCTGCCTGTGAGCTCACAGCCTGCCCAGCCCACCTTGCCCTGAGTTTTATGTTCAGTGCAGTGATGTTCAGCGTCCTCAGACACAGAACCTGAAATCCAGGTGGCTGCACTAAAAGTCAAAGTTTTCATTCCCACAGGCACAAGTGCAAAGCAATTAAAAGAGGGGCATCATTTAACAACTGGATTTCTGCTGCACATTTGCATTGTAATGAATAAGATCCCTGTATTTACCATCAGCTGGGAGGCTGTGATGATTGCTGCTCTCAGAAGCTTGAAATATTTCCTTTATGTTTTTATCCTGTAAAATTCCATGGGTATTTTACTGCGCATTTGTAACAAGTACAGCTCTAGATTAGCAGACCACGGTTTTGTTTGACCCCAGCTACCACGTAAGCTTCTAGTTTTCTCCAGTCTAAAGTACACTGAAGTATTTTTCTGCTTTCCTGCAGTTTTTAAGTAGATAATAAGTCCCAAACTTCACCAGCCTTTAGCTGAAAGAAGCTTGTCACGGTGGTTGGTAGCTAATGAAGATCCTTTTAGTTTATCTTCATCAATTGTCAAATATTTGAGTCCATGAAGTGGTGTGATGAGGTACAAAGACAGATATTTGAAGGGATTTTAACTCATTTGAGCAATTACATGCTTAACTGCCCTGCGATAATCTGTCAGTCTGAGTCTTTTCTACACAGCAGAAGTGGGGAGTATTAGAATAGCTGGATTTAGAACATAAAGGCCTGGCCTGAATGGAAGAAAGGCACCAGAGAAATTAATTGCCAGTAACAAACAGCAGGACTGCTTGCAAGTTATATATCACATAGTTACCTACCAGCAGTGGTAGGAGCCAGCTGTAAAATAACAGGCTGAATTGTGACAAAATAGGCGCTGCTATGAAATCAGTGAATACCATGAAGAATTTAAACTAACATTGGCTAATCGAGTACATTGTATTACATAAATTATATAGATACAGAGATAAAAATCTTGTATTATGCAAAGATTTGCTAAACCTAAATTTCAGTAAAACAAACATAGTTTTAATTATAGTTCTAGGAGTCTTAAGAGATGATCCTATAATTTATCTGCTGATATTTATTTGTGCATGTGCTTCTGTCATACTCAGAATATAACACTTGTGTAATTTCACTAACGGAGCAATGAGTAAAATAAAAAAAAGGAAAATATATTTCTTTATGTGTTGCTCTTTAATTTGAAATTTTTATATTAAAGTAAGATTATTACAAAGATCTAACTGACAATGTATATCACTCATAATGGTTTAGTTACAGCTTCCCTGGGCCCCAAAAGTTCTCAGAGGAGCCAGTTATAGAGGAGCCTTCTCACCTCGGTCCAGGCTCAGGGCTGCTCTGGGCCACTGTTTCCAGAAACATAACTTACAGTCCTTTTTCCTGCCCTTCCTTTCCCTGTCAGATCCCTGATGTTATCAACTTGCTCCTTTCTCCAGCCTCCCTCTCCACACCTGCACGGAATAGGAAAACCCCTCCAGTAGAGTCAGCGCTGCTGACTGCCAGAAGTGCAGCCATGGCACAGTGGGAGCATCCCACAGAGCTCTGTTCCACAGCACCTTTCTCCTCCACCCTCAGAATCCTGTCTAACTCAGCCACACCCTGGGACTTTCTGCACTGGGGAAACATCCATCCCAGTTACAGCCTTTTTACACCAGAAATGAGGCATTCTTCAAATCTGGCACATGTCTGGGGTTGCTTTTTCCTCCCTTTGAAATTACACCGTGAGGAATGGGGACTTGAGGCTACAACTAATGCAAGAAATGTCAAACACACAGTGGAGTCTCTTGTCACACTCTTGGTAACACAGACCTTAAATGACAAAGTGTGTTTCTGTTGGGATAGGGCCATTTCATTCCCATTACCCATGCTAGTTATGATGTTTATTTAAGATTTCCTGTCTCCCTGAGGTGCCAGCTCTGAGGAAGCTGCTTAGCATGGCAGTGCTGGGTATAAAGCAAAAGCCCTTCACCTCAGGGACTGTGCTTCAGCTCTGACCTAAGGTCAGGGAGGAAATAAGATAGGTAATCTCAGCTCTGTCCCTAATGACCAGTATTCCACATCACAATGCTACACATGGCTGTCAGCTTCTGCTCAGGAGAGGCCCAGGACACAGCCAGCATGGGGAACTAATTACCCTCCCATCCCAGGGAACACATGGGCAGGCTGGGATCAGCAGTGAGGTACGGAGCAGGCTAATAAAGTGGAGGAGTGTCACACACATGGCTCTGGCACACAGTTCAGGAGCCGCCTTCGTTTCCCTTCATTAGCGAGGATTTTTATTTAAGGCTTACAGTATCACATTAACATATTAAAAAAAAGAAAAAGAAGAAGAAACAAAAAATAATAGAGCTGATTTATTCAGTCAGCCCAGCATTGCAAACCTCACCTGCCTTTTGTTTTTACAGCCCTAATTCACATGGGCCAAATTAAGTTCAGACTTTTATGAGTGGGGCATAAAGGGCACATAGAGCTGCTTCCCCCATCAGTGGAAGAAGGAACCATAAATTGGCTCCTTACACTGGAGAATCCAGAGGTAGAAATCATGCAGTGCCAGCAGCATTAGTTGGGTTACAGGCCACATCTGAGCTGGGTGGACTGTAACATGTTCTCATTCCCTCCCGACTATATGGCAGGGAAAGCAGTAAGGAAGCAAAGTCTTCAAAGAGATGATGTTTACCACACGCCTCCTGCACTCCTGGAGCAACCACCACCCCTGGGTATCTCTGCTCACGGCACACAGAAGGCTCTCTCCCTCCATGAGAGGGCTGAGCCTAATTAGCTCACAACCAAACGTTTATTGGGATGCATCAGCTTTCTGTAATTATTACAGCATCCACCGACTGCCTAGACCAAGGGGTAGCAGTATCTGGCAGCAGAAACACAGGTCACTGCCAGTACACACACACACACACACAGGTGCTCACAACTCTGCTGCAAACAGGCAGCACCAGCAGGACACTCCTTTTGTCCTGCTAAAGCCCAGAATATACAGGAAATACAGATATAGAGCAAAACACAAAGCACCGAGTACCAGGGAAGGAGATATCTTAAAAAGGTTATGTTTTTATGGCTGTTAAAACATCAGAAGCGTTAATTAGAAGAAAAGCAGATGGTGAAGAAAGCAGAGATTGGGAAAGACGTGTTGTAAGTGACAGAAAGTTATCTTCATGCAGAAGCACTAAAGCCACATCTGCCTTTGCAGGGAAAACCCCGCCACGTGTGCAAATTTCTATCTGGGAATGGGTGGAACCCTCTGCTTCCACCTACGTGGGAACCTGGGAAACGTAGTCTGTCAGGTGACCCCTCTCTCACATGGGTTCCCTACATTAAATAACTACATTAAATAACACAATTTTAAAGGATTTTAAGTGTTTATATGAATACGTGAGATGCTGGGCTCTTCTTCAGTAGGAAAACAAATCCAAACTCTTTTGGGTGATGGGAATTGTAAGAACATCTTTAAAAACACACTGGTCTAAACAGGGAGGAAGTGAATTCACATTTATCTTGTCCTGACTCAGACTGAACTGTGTAAACTTGGGCTGTTTATCTTTTCATTTAGAGCTCTGAATTTTGGAGTAGCACTCTGTGGATTTCATGTCTATCCTATCCAAGCAGCAGCAGAAGCAGCAGCAGCAGAAAAACACCTGTATGCTTCAGTGGTAATAAAGGACAAAGAATCACAGTGTTCTCACCCTTTCTGAAGAAGACAAACCATTGGCAACTTGCACAGATTTTTTTTTCAAAGTATATGTCACATAAAAATGTCAAACCAACTGGGGATTAGATCTAAAATCAGGCTGGAGTCTGTTTCACTGGAAAACAGTCAGCAGCAGTCTCCTTATATCTGTGAGGAAATCTGTACAGACAGTCTGCTAGACCAAAGAAGACAGGCAATGCACCCTTGTGGGTTTTCGTGTTTTGGTTACAGCATGTGCCTCCACCAGAAATACTCATCTAGTTCTCGGGTCCTGAATTAAGCTTAAACATTAATTGTACTTACTGCAATGTCACAAATAAATGCAGCAAGTTCCAAAACTGAATCACTCCATGTTGAACTCAGTCCTGGCAGATGCTTGTGTTTTCCTGGAAGAGAAATAAAACTGGCAGAATGAAGCACAGGCTGGACTTTATGTCTCTACACCCAGTAGTAGAACTGAACTGGTATATTAGGAATTGAACAGTGATGAGACACAGATCCAACTCAGGGATGCCCTGGTTCACAATGTCCCTCTCAGAGCAGTGGTCCTCATACAGTACAAATCTTAATTACCTGAGTCACCACAATATGGTCGTAATATGATGGCAAAATGGGATACCAAAGGTATGGCAGTAAAACCAGTTGGTTTCCACACTGTTCGTTTAGACAATTATAAATAAGCTTTGCAAACATGCATAGTGAGTGAATTTTTGCCAGTGAATTCAGCAAGGATTTCACCTCATACCTTTTTCGTTTACCAGTCCAATGAGCTGGATTTACTGACATGCTGCAGAGAGTGGGACTGAAGCAGCAGGTATATGCTCATTGCTTTAATTCATTTAGTGAGTCCAGGTATAATAGAGATTTTCTATTATAGCCAAGTCTTTGTGACAAAGGAAAAACAATCTTCCAGTAACACTAAAAATTATTATCACTTTCATTATCATAGCACATGGGAGCCTTAGCTGACAACTGGAACCTATCACAGACAAATAAAAAAGAGAGTGCAAGAAAGGAGTTTTCAGAATGCAGCATCTTCTATTTCAAGTGTCAGAGGTAGCCCTCAAAAAATTAAATCTGCAAGGAACGTGAGAGACAAGTTTTGCCTGAGATCTGTTGCATATTCTTATTGGCGTCACTCCCCAGGGGCAAGTAATTTTGAGTGCAATAAGAAGTTGATAATATGCTGAGTATAATTATAATGAGGACTGATTAAGTTGGTAGCCAAAGTAGAGTAGCTTTCTATCTGAGAGAGCATCATAAAAGAAAACCACATTAAAAGTTCTGGAAAAAAAACTACACACAGGGATTGACAACTAGTTCCCCAGTGAAATAACATCAAAGCTGATATATATTGTATGCAAAACAACCCACAAACAGAGAAATTATTCTAATTATTTTAAGGTTTCCATGTCAAAAACTTAAAATCTGAATACATTAGATGCTGCAAAAGAGAAGAAAGTATTGACAGCTGTAGCTTTTCCATGCAATTAAGTTCAACGTGTCCCCTTTTTCAGTGGCTGTTGAACAACTATGTTTACCTTTGCAATTTTCTTCTCAGTTCCTCAGGAACATTTGGCAACAGAAACAATTTTTGAAGAACTCTTTTCAGGAACTGATTCATCCCTGATTCTAGGGGAATTACAAGAACTAAATGCTATAAGGGCTGATTAAGCCAGTCCACTGTTTGAAAGTATTTCCTCTTTTTGTTTTCTGTTTTTATTTCATGTTTACCTGCAGTCCTTCCCTGGGCCTGACATCTTATGCGTTTTGAATTTGTAACAGTAAATCCAGCTGGATGAAGTCACACAAAATCTGAATGTTTCACATGTCCAAGTCCTGCTTCTTTGACAGGCAGAACTCATGGATCCAAATTTTTAATTATTATTTCTACATCATGCTCACCTAAACTACCCAAGACAGAAAAGATTACCTGCACCCAACGTTGCAAAGTGGAATAATCACACACACTCTTGAACCTAATTCTGTGATGGCTGAAATAGTGGCCCCAAAGCAGCAGTGAACTTTTCAAGTGCCTCCCTTTGTATGGAGTCATTCCAATAAGGGCAACTATGGATGCTAAACTTAACAGAATAATTCAAACGCTGAATTTAAAGCATTTGATTTGAAAAAACATCATTATCAGACCAGCATGCTCCAAGTCCAAAATCATTCTAGTCTAAAGTATTAAATGTATGGGGCTTTTCTTTCCATTTTAACTGTATGGCAGATGTGGTACATGGCTGTGAAAATACAGCACCTTACAGGAACCCAGGACCAACCCAGGCAACTCTGTCATAAAAAACAATTTAAAAGTAGTTCTCATTCCATCTTAACACTACCAAAGCATTTTAGCCCTATTGCTTTATCACTGCACTACAACAGTTGCTCTTCTCATTTCCAGTCTTGCTGTATTCGTAGTTTATCATGTCCACTCTGTCCAGCTGTTCTTTCCCTGATTTATATTAATCCTGAGTTACAAGACCTTGGAAAATGGCCAAAATTTTTAAGAAATATGCAAGAATGTATCTTCATGGTTTACCCAAAATGCAGAGGACTTAATGAACAGGATACAACCCCATTAAAAAATCCCTGGGGCAGATGGGATGCCAAGTATCACTGAATGGGGTATTCCAGAGCTGATGTATAAATACAGCATAAAAAAGGGTAATGCTGTCTTGTGCAGTGAAATGATACCAACACAATTAGTTCGATGCTGTTTTTAGAGTTTACTGAATATGACCTCTGCATTTTTCATCTTCAAAGGTCACTCCTAATTAGCATCCATTGATAACATCTTAGAGATGCTTCTTTAAAAGATATCACAGCTCTAGCAATGAGTACTGACATGGTATCTATCAAAGTCTCATGGTGCCTGCAATTCTGACAAAAGGCACTCCAAAGGACTGGCACATATCACCTTATTTGCATTTTTGCATTTCATTATGCTCATAATTGCATACCACCACAGCAATTCTTCCTCACTATCTCAGAAAACATTATCAGGAACGTCTGAAATAAATGCTTAAATGTCAACAATTGACGAGCAAGAAAAGCTGACCTTTGCAGGATCTCATTCTTCTGAGAATTGCCCTGGTATGACTCACTCCTTAACTTTCTGTTTGCGTTTGATAACACCAAAAGAACAGTTTCTGTGCAGAATGGTTCTGTGTACTGGAAATAGAGGGGAAGTCAAAGAGCTGTAAAAATGTGATGCATTTACACCAGCAGTCAGCTGGGATAGACTGAATGGTTGCAAAACCAACTCTTGAAGTCACCAAAACGTTGAAGTGGACATTAATATTAAGCTACAATAGAATTTTTATGAAATTGCTATACCCACATTAGAATTAAAGGGAATTTATCCATGATTAATGTTATGCCAATGGACAAAACAATCTTTCTTCCACAAGAACTGTTTGACAATTAGAAATCGCTCACCTAAACCCAAGGAAAACCATTCCCAGCCATCTTACATATAGTGCAATATTGACTGGCCTTCATTAGCCTGAGTTAAAATTTTACTATCATTTGTGTTTCCACCATAACCTTGTGGCTCCGTTTACTTTGATTTGCATAGCAATTTTGGTGCACGATTTATTAAAAAAAAAAAATAAAAACCCCACTAATCAATTTTAGCTTAAAATAAATTACACCACCAGAGAAATTGCTGCCACTGTCCAAAAATGCTAATCAATTTTGAAAATCTACATCATGGCTTGCATCCCAGATTTTTTCCATCCAATCCACATCAAAAAGAAATGATAGAAAATTATGTTCACATGTTCGACTGCTTGTTTGCTTGTTTTAGTTGAGGCATTGGTTATGCTTCAATGGCAAACTAATCGCCTGTTTGGAATCTCATCCAATTTGTGTTACTTTTTTTTAATGGCAGTATGGAGATGCTGCAGAAGATTTCAAAACGGTCCATAGTGAAAGATTTAGGTTCTCTAGCAGGAGAAATTTTTAACATCACTTTTAGAGGTATTAGCAAAAAGAAAATTAAATTGTTTGTTTTGACCAGTATTGGATTCCTCTCTGGAAGGACTTTATTCCCCTGTACTGTCTGTTCTAATGAGGCAAAGAATACAACAGACCAGTCTGGAGAAAAAAAAGCCTCTGAGAGTGTCATTTTTTCCAAGGCCTATAAAAGATCAGTACCCAAAAATCTAGGAAGAAAAAAAATATATACCTCTTGTTCTCTGCAATTAAAAGCACCTTGCAGAGATTCCTAGTCTATGAACTAGCCAGTCTCAATGTTCATATATAGGACATCATCCAAGGTGACTGAAAGGATTAGATCTGCAGGTAAATTCCTGTCTGAGATTTTCCTGTATGTTACCATGCAAAGTGCCTCTAACTTCAGAAATAACTGACAAAAATCACACTGGAGAAAATCCAAGATAGGTAACAAAAACATACTTTAAGATTTCATTTATACATTCTATTTTGCACATTCTACAACACATGAAAGAGGATTATTCTTCCAGAACAAACCACTCATCAAGTCCTGAGGAGCTTCCTAACTCATTGATTCACCTTGCTTGAACCACACATCTATGCAATTATTGTAATAAATTAATTACACAATGTCCAGATCTCTTGAAAAGCACCTCACATGAAATAAGGATGCACTGTATGTTGTATCACCCTTTCCTTGTTTAAATAGGAAAAAAATAAATGGGAAAATAATAGCAATAGACTTGGATCTACCAACTATATCCATCATCCTTATGCCCCTTGACAAATTTTAGTAGTACTGACCAGCATTTTCTGAAAAAAACTCCCAATGTATTCATTTTCCCAGTTTTGACATGTAAAACACCACTTCCAAAAAGCACTTCAACATGATTTCCATTTTTAAATCTCCTAGACCTCATTAAGATCACAGGCTTTGTTTCTGGCTATTGAGACAACTCAAATAAAGCCGAGACTCCTCATTATAAAATATTCTGCCAAATGATTTAAAACCAGGCATGAAAAACTATCTATAAAAACAACTTCCCACATGGATATGATTAACAACCAAGATGGAAGTGTTTCTTGTTGTCAATAACAACTTCTAGTAATGATAAAGATGGACCATTATAAATGGAATAAAAAAACCCCAAAACATGGAGCATTCCCCACATAAAAAAAAGGAAATAAATCAATCCTTTATATGAAAAATAGCACTGGAATTATTTTAAGCAATTCTTAGGTTTATGTCCTTTTTGTCCAAAAATGGAAAATGAATCTTTTTTTTTTATTATGGTGTGTTTACTATGAAAACATTTGTCACTGTTCTTCATTGAGAGATAAAATGCTGGAAATACACGGTGCACTTATTGGACAATTTAACATGCTCAGGTCAGGCACTGTGAGACTTCACAGTAGCACAACAAGAGCAGATATTTGAGATGCTCGAAATCCAGATTATGGCTTTCAGAAGACATGGTGTATTGTTCACCGAGGTTGAAAGCAGATGTATGTTTATATACTTTAATCTTGGCTCAGATGTGAGCTACCATGTTAACAATTTTGTTGCCCAGGCTGCCCTGGCTTGGGATTTAAATAAAAACAAATTACAGGTCTTAACAGTGATAGATGGACTTCTCTTACATTTGTGTAGAGTATTTTTGCCTTAAGATTAAAGGCTTACGCATTTATCTGCATAAACTAACCCCTGGAGTAGGGTACTGCTGACATTTTCCAAGAAAAATGAATATCCTAACTTATTCCAAAGAGAAGACTTGGTATTTGTATGGCCAGAGTGACCTTTGCAAGTGCCCTTTCAGATTAGGTGCACTACATGGAAAATTGTGCTCTTACAGTACTCCATAAATCATACCTACCAATTTTCTTTAAAGGGGTATGTAAATATCAGTGTACCAGGTGGGTAAACAACACTAACCTCGTACAAATGGCTTGAAAATTGAAGAAAAGCACCTTATTTTGCTGCTGAAATTGCTTTTGAAGCCCAGCATCGTGGCTTGGGTTGTAGAATGCATGAAATGATTTGTGCACTGGGAATAGAAAATGGGTTGATGATAACCACACTCGACACAGTTCCTATGTTTCTGAGTTCTTTCGATGATCAAAGATATCATTGCTGTATATTAGTTTCCTTTGCCGATCCCAAATGCATGTGAATTTCAAGTGACACACACATTATCTGCATGTTTCCAAAATGGACAGACAGCTTTTTAGTTTGTATTTCTCATTTGAGCTAGTTAATGCTTCTGGTCCAGATTCAGTCTGAGTCTCCTAGCAATAGTTATGTAGCATTTCCATTTAATGAAACCAAGGCAGAGAAGTTCATGTGCAAAAGAAGAAAAAATTAATGTCGAGTTACAGCCTTTGAAATTGTCAGAAGAGTTATTTGAATAAGTACTGACTATGGAAGTGGGAAGATGTGTTAATTGTTGCTAAGCTGTAACAGATAATAGAAGAGGCTCTGGATTAAGAAAAAAGCCCTGGTTTTGGACACCTCAGTAGGATAACAAATAGACCACAAACATTAAAGCACCTGGGTAAAACTAGGAACCAACTTCAGATGTTATTCTAATTTCAGTTTAACTCTTAACATTTGTGACTCTTATTAATTCTGAAAGTCTCATTTCTACAAATGTGGTGGTGTTGTGCTGCTTTGCCCATAATGTTCCAGGGATTTAGCATAAATATCTACAGAAAAATTTGGTAGCGCGTTTTGGAATGGACATTGCCAAAGCAAAATTTACCGTGTTCTCTGCAAGGTCCATAATCCCAGTCTTCCCTTTAGGTACCTGAAGAAACCAACTCTTTGATTTATTGAAGAATTGCTTTGTTGACTATGAACCAGAGTTTATATAAAATTAAAGATGTGATTTGTATTTAAAAAATGTCTATGTCCTACAATCTAAAAATCACAGAACTGTTTGGGTTAAAAGGAACCTTAAAGATCACTTGATTCCACCCTCCTGCTATGGGCAGGGACACCTTCCACTACAACAGGTTATTTCCATGTTTTCCTCTTTCAAAGTGGTGAAGAATGTAGTAGGTCAAACCTGCTATTAGTCATCCTAAATACTTTTCTAATAATTTTTTAGCCCTAATTCACCTCTGTCAATAAAGTTATTTGGGATCCTCCTTTATCATGGTGAATGGGAACCGCAGGAACGTACAGACTTACATTTCCAGAAATTTCCGTTCATTTTGGCTTCATTTTGGCTTCATTTTTACTGCAGAGACTGAGAGATTTCTAGAAGTCCTGGGTTCATTCAGCTTGAGTTGCATTTGTGGATGCTCAAACCCTCTATGTGTGACCCAGATCAGCTCCTGGATAGCTCTCCTGTATGGACCTTAACAGTGGGATCAAAACCATATTGTAAGGAGTAGAAGATGGGAGAAGGGACAGGATGTGTATTACCCACTTACCCACTAAATGATGTTGAAATAAGCAGATGAAAATCGTAATCAGCCATTTGGAAAGATGAAGTGTGAGTAAGGAATAAAAACCATAATCCATTCTTAGCATATGCTTAAGAAGATGCCTTAGAGTTATGTGGTATATCAACATTCCCAGTGTCTTCCTTTAAAATCCTTAAATCAGCTCAGCTCAGAGTGCCTTTGGGGCATAAAGCAGAAGACAGAATTGCTCACAGGGAAGTATCTGAAGCATTTTTGAAAACAGATTTATTTTTCGCAAGGGGAAATAAACCAAACAGAGGGATATCATCTGCCTCCCAAAGAAAAACAACACTGGAGGGAGAAGAGAGCTGCAAATGCTGTAAAGACAAGATTGAAGCATTTCTGGTAAACTTGTTCTCACTGAGAAAAGAGACCATGGAGGGAATGAGGGTAGTGTGTGAGGACATTCCCAGCCCACAGACCTCTCAAAATACCAGTGTCTGTATTTCAGAGCAGCTTCCCTGCCATCAGTCATTTTACCACTGCTCCACCCAGTAACTTTTTCAGCAGGGAGAGTTTACAGAGGAGACCCAACAGCAAACCCAATGTGTTTCAGGCAAGATTTAACAGCAGCTTGAAATGCTCATAACATTTGAAGCCACAAAAGGCCCTGCAAACACCCCAGGGACACAAACTGCCTTGCTGGGAATGGGCCACAGATTTATCAGCTGTTCTCATCTCCTTGGAATCTCTGACTTGGTGTGCTCAGTACGTCAGGACTGGACTTCCCAGAGCTTGCAGTTAAGCTTGGAGAAAGAGTGACACTGAATTTCTGCTCTACAGCCAATATCTCCGAGGCATTTGCTTCCTGCTGTGATTCTTTTGGTTCTTTTCCTCTATTGCACCTGATACTTTGCATTAGACAGGGTTAAAAATACTCTGAGAAGAAGCTGTAATGTCACAGCACTGGAAAACTCTGGAAGGAATTCCATCGTGTCAAGGTTAAGAGAAAGAGTTGCTACAAGCTAAGTTCTCCACTCCATCTAGAATATAAGGGTGTAGAATTACTTTCCTTTGTAATTAAATCAGAGACACGCATATTTCAATGAGGGACAGCACAGCCTTATTTTGTTATGATAAAAGACCTGATATACTTGGAGAAATTATTTAATCCTCAGAACCTTTTATTAAGGGCAGTCTCAGTTCTCATCTATGTGTTGCAGCAATACTGATTTAATACAAAACCAACAATAATTAAATTCAATTCAAAGACCCATGTTAGTATGTGGAAACTTGCACCATTTCAGCTCACTCCAAAAAGACTCCTTGTAACAAAGAAATGAATTACACTTCACTTTAAAAGTCATGAGGCAACACCTCTGAGAAGCTCTACATTGTAGGAAAAAGAGGTTTTCTGACAACTGAGAGATTTTTAAAAGTTCCCACCTTTTACAAACACATTGTGGGAGAAATTTTCAAAGGAATTTGTAGATTTTACTGAGACATGTCCAGATATTGGTAGATTTAGATTTACTCACAAGCTGTTGAAAGTTCAGTGTGATTACTCTGAGGCTTAAAAAGCAAGCAGGACTCACACATGTATAGGCTCAGGACTGAAAACAACCCAGGACTCAGAGACAGGCAGAATATGAATATTTTCAAGGTGACTTTTCCACTTCAGAAGTATTTTTTGAAGGCAGCACTGTGCTGCACACAGTACAACACTGCTGAGGGTATGGAAAATGTGCTATTTTCTCCAGAGGGGACTGGAGAAAAATATGTTATTGTTAGTTATCCATTTAAAACATCTTTGAGCTTAAGAGAAGCTGCATCATGCCAAGCTTTACAATTACACTCTATCTCCAGTCTCCCCAGATCCCAACATTTAAGGTCTCATTCATTATCCTATTAGGTTGTCCCTGTTGAGAGGGAGAAAAGGGCTGCAAATGCTCTAAGACCAAGCTTGGAACATTCAAGGCCTAATCCAGACAAGTCACTGATTCCACCACACCATAACAACACAACTGAAGCCTGAGTCTTGCTTTCTCAAAATCACCAATTAAAAAAGAATATCCACTGGCAAAAATATGATCTTAAGATGTCTGTTCTGCAAAAACCTTGGTAGGATATAAATAATTTTCTGCTTACTGAAACCTCAAAACATCAGATGACCTTGCATCTACTTTCACAACAGCTAGAAAAAAATAAAAAACATTATATTTGACAGGCACTGCTAATACATGAAAATGTTTTTAAATGTAAGCTCTAGCTGTGTACCAATAACTGCCTAATCAGGGTTATGCTTTTCAAATTATATTGTGTCTTCTTTCACCTCCTGCCTATTATGTGAAATAAAAAAAGAAGTGCTTAGGCAAATCCTTGATCTGTTCACATATATTTTTAATATTAATATGTCAGAGCAGTGGCAATAATGATATTAGGCAAATGACGGAATTCTCCCCCCAGCTGGACATGTTAATTGAGAAGCCAAATTTTGGAGGCAAAGTTCACGTCTGTGCAGATGGCAGGACAATGCGGGATGGCAGCCCTAGGTCAGTGTCAATCCCAAACCCCACTCTAATGGCTCCTTCTCTGCTTTCCCAACGTCAGCTGCTCCCTGGGCGGGGGGAGAACTTGGGCAAGTCTGGCTCTGTGGTTTTTTTCTGCCCTTGACTCTGGTGCACCAATTTCACCCAGGGAAGATGCCCCTATGTGTGATAATAATATAAAAAAGAGGAATTTACGCTTACAGGCGCAAACATTTCCAGTATTTCCTTTAGAGCTCACTCAGCTGCATTAAACCCAACACCAGACCCTTACTCTGGCCCTTCCTCAAAAGTTTGCTGAGATCAAGGGCAACACATTCCCCAGAAAATCCAGTCACCTCATTTTCCTTACTTTAATAATATTTTGGGGGGCGGTGTTATTGTCTTTATTCGCATTTATATGGAGGCCACATAGTATTTTGGGCAGGCTGGACAGATTTTAAGGTACCTTATTCTGCTTCAAGCATATAAAGGTGTTTTGCCCTTCTTAAAAGACCCTGAATATTTATCAAATTTATATAAGTATTATCTCCTTTAACGTGATCTGTGAATCAGAAGTTGAATGTATATGCTGATATGTTTAGAGAGAAATAGATCTATATAGTATCACAAAAAGACTAATAGTTTCAGTTTCCTAATATAATTATTTATTATCTCTAATTAAAATGCAGAGCTTGGCTTTCTGTGTGAGAGTAGATGAAAAGCCTTTTTAATGAAAAGAGCAACTAGGAGCTCTAAATTTCTTTATGGAAGAGATAACTTATGTAATCACTGGTAACCTTTTTCAAGAATATTATCTCACTGTTTATAAAACAATACCTTTTTACTTTAGAAACTCCCATTTACATATGAAAAAGAGCTCTATTTATTGATGCCTTTGACTGATGTGCATTCCTCTTTCAGGAATACCCTCTTTTTCCATCTTACATATGCCAGAGAACCTACTTTCCTTATGGCATTACCTGCAGTGATATTTTAAAACAATGCTCTGCTTGAATTATCAGTAACCACGAAATCAGTTTGTTCTTCAAATGAAATCATGTAATATATCCTAGGTTTAAAATGTTATATTTCAAATATTTTCTATTCTTATGGGTAAAAGAATGCACACTTTAACCACCAGCAGCAGGTACGAGCAAAGGCAAAACCATCTTTATGTTCATTTCTTATTGTAAGAAAATCTTTAACACATCCCACAACACACAGACACATTTTCTGCTTTTATAAATAAATTAGCTACCTCATGCATCAGAATGATATAAGGAACAAAGCACTGAAAGTACATGCCAGTAAAACTTGCCCACATCTACATAAAAAATGAGAAATAAACTAATATTACTTCTTTAATTTTCATGTTGATAAGTTCTCCTTTTAGTTTCTGAATTAAGAGGGTTTTCCATCATTGATGGGAGATATATTGAAATGATTCTATGATAAAATATCTGAAAAATTTATAGATTGCTATTTTTCTTGTATTTGTGTAACATCTAACATACCTGCGACCCAAATCTGACCCATCTGAAGCACTAACACCATCTTCTGATAAATGTACAGCAAATATGTGAACTACTTTTATAGTAACAAAATACAGAGTATATCAGAGTGCAGATTCATGTGTGGCCAAATATCTTATGGATATTTCATAACCATGACAGGCTTGATTCCAAGCTCACTGCAGTCAAAGGGAAAACTTCCCCTGGTTCTACTGGGCTTTCAATCAGGCCCTTGAATATTTTTTCATGAAATGAAAAAAATCATCATCTGTGGCCTTGCCTGGTACAACTGAGGGCAGAAAATGAGTTTGGTGATGCTGCATTTGCGTGAATCTGGGCAAAATTTGACCTTGTATGCTGGCATGTTGGAAAAGAAGTAGGTAATGCATTTAACTGAACATCTCTGTTGTGCTGTAATCATCTGGTCTTGTGTTTCACTAATTAATGACTGTGTAAAGCAAAAGAATTCAAGTAAACATCATTTTAAAATCCATTTACTCTTTACAGTGCTTGCCTTGTAACTTTTACTTAATATTGATTATCTTTTAACTTACCTCCTCTCTCAAACCAATCATCATAAGTAATTCCATTTATTTTCTCCAGAAAAGAAGCCACCAGTTTTGCTTAAGGACATAGTCCAGGGCAGATTTTATGCAACAGACTCCCAGATATGTGACTGATATTTTTCTAGGCCTACTGTAAAGCCTCTCAGAATCCAAATACTTCTATATAAACAAATGACACATTTTCAAGTACACATAGTCCATGACATCTATCCAGTTATTCCAGGTTTAATCTTACAGTTTATCTAGTCAAGGAATGACAATTAATAATCCATGTAAATCAGTTTAAACTTGGACAGTCAATCTGAATAACCCTACACAGAGGAAAATATGTACATTGATCAAACAAACAATTAATACTGGTTTATGGGCAGGAGATGGGTATATACTAAGTTGCCTTTAATTTAATTTGCAATATTGTTAGCTAGACTTTATTCTATTTATTACTGTAGAATAATTCAGATTCCACCACTTTTTGTGAGTAAAGTCTTTAAACAATATTCAGTCTATTTAGGGAGAATCCATGTGCTAGAGCTACTCACGAGTTAATATTAGATGATGCAGGTTTATAAAATCACACCACAAGAGCCAAGGAAATGTGGGGATATTCAGACCATTCTTTCAATTTGTAAATCAGATAACATTACACAGGCTTAACATTTGACATCATCAGATATTTTTCAGCCTTTTTTTTCTTTTCCAGTTACTCTTAGCAGCAGTGTTGAACACTAATGCAGTTTCTGCATTATTACCAATGGGAAATCCCTGGCATCAAAGGATTAATCTTAGTCTTTGTCTTGTTTTAGTAATAGGAAATGAATTTTACCTAGTCATTGTCCTAGTCAAGTCAAATAAAGAAACTGTATCTGCTGACAAGCCATTATTATCACAGTCAAATAGATTAGCATTGATTTACTGTAGGTGAGAGCTGCTGAAGGGTCTGTCCTGGATGTGCTCTGTAGCAGCATGATTATTTACTGTAAACCTACCCCCTGATTTTCTCCTTAGGCCACTACTGTTATTATTAAAGCTAATTCACAGGGAATTATGGCAGCTCTCCTGGTCTACAGTCTTTGGTCAGAGACCTAAGCAGGTGTTTGCTTAATAATTTGGTCAAAGATCAGTGAGTGAAAGGTTAGGCCATAGAGGGGGAGAATGGAGAGGTCAGAGCACTTGCAGGAGGGGTCTGAGACTTGATCTTCCTGAGTCTGGGACGGTCGAACCTCAAGGTCACCCATTAGTGATCCTGCTTTAACGGACGGCGAGATGTCGCCCATAAATTCACCACGCCAGCACCTTTAACCCTATTAATACTTTGGCTACTGGAAATAAAAGCAAGGAACCAGTCCATGGAGAATTATTCACAAAATGTCTGCGAGATTAAATTTATTTAATAAAGCTACGATTCTTAATGCAGCTCTCCACGGGAAAAAACTTTCTCTCACTTTACCCTTTTATAGAGGTTCATTAAATTCTGTATCAAGGTGGTAGATAGAGACCCTGCACATGCAACATGCATGTACATGATTCTAAAGAAACATATATTTCATAAGAGAAGATTTTCTCTGAAAACTGGAGTAAAATTAATGAAAGTAGAAACTAAGCTGAAACATCTCCTGTTGCCAAAAACCTGTCTATGTATGTGCAGTCAAAATTTTATAATGAACATCCAGAACTAGAAGCTGACAAACATGGAGTAGTCACCCCCCCTCTCAGAAGCAGAAATGTTTTCTCCTTTTTTTAGTCAATAACTGTGTTTTGACAGTCAAGTATTTTTGCGTGTAGAAGTCTGGGATCACCAAACTGTAACTGCCAATTGGGAAAAATGATACTGTCTATTTAGGAGTTTCACCTCAGAAAGCATTCTTTCCTTCCACTTTCCAACTTCACTCTAAGCTGGAGGAGTTTTAACTTGCTGCATTAATCCTGAGCTAAAGGTTTCAAATATGTTTTACATCTTAGAAAAAAAATAATTCAGCCTAGTTCAGAGTTTCAAACAATTTCATATCAAAAATATGTGAAGCTTCTTAGTACCACCAAACAGCACAATTCATTTTGGGGCATCTCAAGACCCTAGCAGAGTCATCTTCTGCTGTGTCCAGGATATTTTGGAGTGCATGTGACAATGAATTTATATTATTGATCAAAAATTTCCTGCAGGTATGCACAGTGTTCATCAGAACAAAAAAAGGTCCTGGTTTATCCAGAAGAGATTACAATCTAGATCAGAGCCAGAAGTATGTGCAGTGACTGTTCATGGAGAGGAGATATGAAGGGATGGCTGATCCCTTGATGGACCTCTCAGCCATTTAAGAAATATGGGATTTGGCCTCTGAGAGAAGTAACATCACAGGCCAGGTTAGGGAAATGTCCACTCACTGTTATTAGGATGTCCATGGGACCATGAGACACTGAACTCCATTCCAGAGAGTTCCCAGGGACTCCTGCAGGATGGGGATACAGGAACCTACAGGCACTGAAGTACCACGAAAGGGAGCAGAAGGGTAGAAAGGGTGAGACATAAAGAAACTATCCACTTGAGATAAATGAAGACATCACAGCAGAGTAAAAAGAGATAACAACAGACAGTTAGGTGCAGAGTGCTAATTGGGAGTCTGAACTGAATCAGTGGCCCCAGCCCAGCAGTAATGAAATATTCATAGACAGCCACACAACACTCTGGCAGTAAAGGACAGGTTGCTTTGCCTTGCAGCAAAGAGAATTTTAGTTTATCACTGTCCCCTTGCGTTCCCTACCATCACAGCTCTGAGGCTGTAGGAGGGAAAGGCATCCAACTGCTGTAAAGTGTGCTTTCTCCATGAAAATGCCATACTGGGCACCTTGGCTATCCAGGAATTAAATTATATCCCCCACAGAAGCCAACCACATAGGAAATTGAGACATTCTGAAACTTCACAGATAACTTCCAGCAAATTTTAGTTTCCTTGTCTTCCCATCTTATGAAATCTCTGCAAATATCTGAACAGAAAGATTTTTTTTCATATGTGGGCAGGAGGGAGCACAGAGTTTCAATAGAAAAGTAACTCTGCTATTGATAAAAAATTCATGGGTATTTCAAACTGAGAAACTAACCCTGACAGAGACTGTCATCTCTTATACAGCATAAAGTGCCCACAATTCCCACAAAGATCAACAGGTTCTGGGCTCCATCCAGACTCCCTCAGATCTGAGCCCTTCATCCAGAATACTTGGCTTCAATTCATATCACTTGAACTCACATTGTTCAGATGAGCTTAAATCTTTGCACAAACTGTTTGCTCAATTGCACTGCATACCGTGCATGCTGCTGGGTGCACCTGTTTGTTTTGATAGCAAGCACAATAGGATATTTTGTGGGTTGAAATCATCCATTGTAACAAAACAGTCTTTTTTTAATTAAAAACAATTCTGGAAATGAAGACACAATAAGAATATGTAGGGGGAAAATCCTTTTATAATGATTGAAAAGTAAAATGTGTCAAAATATTTTTTGGACCCTGCAAGAATTTTGGTGACACAAAGTCAGTTTTCAGAGAGGAGTTGTGTTTTAATGGGCATGAGCTTCTGTCTTTTAAATGATCTCTCAAAGATATTCTAAGTAAATCACAACTCTGTTTGAAAAATAAAGATAAAATAATTATTAAAGGGAACTGCATACTTAATGTGTTCCGTGTTCTGCTTGCTAATTAGGAAGGAAATGCACTTACAAAAAAATCTGATCAGGAAATAATATTTCCAATCTACTTAATCAGTATGTATTGGAGTCCATTCACAGAAAGCCATACCTCAAAATACTTCTCCTTGCTGAGTTTTCATTAATTAAAATAAGAATAACATACATAAAGTCTAAGCTGCAAGGCAGACTGATAATGTCCATCTTTAATATGAAATCTTGCACTTTGAGTGTTGTTTTTATAACTGCCTGAAAGTAAATAAGTACCTTTAGCCCACAACCTTGCAGAGAACTCTACAGTAAGTCAGGTCAAAATACTAAGTACCATGGGCTAATTATAACCATGAATAATTATTTTCTAGGAATAATTTAATGCAGTTGGTATTACTGTAACACTGCACATTCAAATGTGAAATAACAGTGAAAGCAGAGTAAAAATTGTTCATGCAGAATGTTGTTGCAATAGATCATCTCCTCCTGTTCAGTGACAGTAGAAGAGTCATTTGGACACTGGTGCACATCACAAGCTCTTAAAATGGAAAACACCTCTACAGGCATTGTCCAAGAAAGAATTATCAATTCCCCTCTAGATTTCAGCCTACGCAAGCACAGTGAGCTCAGAAATCTTTGAAATGACAGAGAAAAAAAATTTCTTAATGGTCACCACAGAGGTAAAATTAAATGAAGCTTGGAAAAAGGACAGCTGAAGATCTTGAACAGCTCTGGAGGGAAATCTCTACAGCAGCCACGTGCCAGTCGTTAGGTGATTTCCTGGCTCTGTGGGACAGAGCTATTGGCCTCACCACACCTCTCACTGCATCAGGGAAGGTGGATTAGCCATAAACCAGGATAGAGGTTGTTCTATGGATTTGTGGCTTTCTTTGGAGGAGATTGGTGTTTTCTTCCAGAAATCAGTGTCCTGCCCTGCACAAAGGCAGTGCCCTTTTGCCCCCGTTGCATGCGGAGAGAGGGGATGCGACCGTGGTAAAATTCACTCCTGGGCAAGTGGCCAGAACATGGCCTGTGTACTATTAAGCCTTCAAAATAGGGTTTAAGTGGGACTTAAGTGGTGCATGAGCCTTTTGTTGGCTTTCTGCCCAGAAGTGAACTTTCCCCACAGAGAATATTACATGTTGTCCAAGCATTGTGTGCCATATATGGGTGCAGTGTAATTCCCCTTTGTCACCCTGACAAAACACCCAGCTCTGCTTAAACCCAGTTGCTCTAAATGGTCCTGCTGCACATAACACAACCAAAGTACTGCGAGCAGGAAGAAAGTATGTCTTTATAGGGAAGGAAATTTAATTTTCTCTGGACTGCCATGCCAACATGGTAAACAGGAAGGGCCCTTGTTACAGAATGATGTGATTTCTGGCATTTACTCATACAAAATAGCGTATTCTGCAGGTCTTTATTTTGAACTTACAAGAAGAATCTCATGTTTTGTGCTTATGTAGAATCCTTGATATTAAAATGTAGCTTGAAGTATTCCCACATTCTTCAGTGTGCTTAATTTTACACACATGAGTAACCTTTCAGATTCAATAGAACTTCAGAGGCAGTAGAAATAAATTAAAACATAGTGTATGTCTTTACAGGAGCCTAAAGTTGGTTGTGCTTGCATTCCATAAGTGAAAGCTTCTCCCTTTTTATTTCTATTTATCTTTGAGGGTTTTTTTTTTTCGGTTTTTTTTTCTGTCTGGCATTAGAGCTGTTTCTTTCCTGATTGACTCATTTTCCTTTGAGAGTTGTTTAGATAGGTTACTGAGAAGGTTAGAAAAGACAAGAAACAAAGGTTTAATGACTTGCAAAATTATGCACAATACAAGAGGAAAACACACATCCTGAACATATCCCAGCCTGATACAGTTTTAGCTGAAAAAAGGATGATGAGCAGGGAAGCAGAATTGGGAACAGAAACATGTCCTGGAAGGAATAATAAATCACAATTTGGTATTGTAAATTCTACTGGCAGCTCTTAAAAATGACCACAAGCATTCTCTCTGATATCTAGAGAAGGGGTCCAGACCTGCTGACAGGTTTGTGTATACCAAACTGATTAACACTTTATATTATAAAGATGATTATTAGGGGCTTTGACTTTGAGTTCCTTCACTGCTTTTACTTCGAAGTAAGCAGCTGTACTTTTTTTTCTGATGATACTTTCTCTAAGTGGCACGTGGAACCTGATGATTATCATTCATTTCTATTTAGTTAGCAGATGGCTTCCAGCAGCAATTCCTTAAAAGTTTCCTCATTTATAAAATATGAAGCGTCTGGCCTAAGTTAAACCAATTAGTAACTTTCCTTTATCATTTTTGCAGGTGCTTTTTTCATTAGAAGATATCAATCAACAGCAGGGCAGTAAACATGCTAGTTCTGGTATTTGTGGAATGCTCAGATCATCAATTGAAGTACAAGCAGTTCAAATCTGAAATATTAGCAGTTCAAAAATCCATTAAGATCAGTATCAGACGAGTTGTTATAATACCCATATTGAAATGTGTTGCACAGAATCAGCATGTGACACCTTGGAACTGAAAGAAAATATTTCCTGTTACTACAATGTTCATACAAAAACTCCAGATTGCATTCAGAGGCCAAGATAAAACGGTTTTCACCTGGAAGATGTTCCCTTTTAGTAATAGCATCTTCATTAAAAGGGTTCAGCTCAGTTTTTTTCAGCTATTCTGTATCTCCAGATATAGAAGGTAGAGAAAATGTTTCACCATGGAAGTATTCTTATGCAACAAGACTGAAAAGAGATTCATCTATTTCTTAAAAACAAACATTTGGCCTTATTTCTAGAACCAGGATCTTTCAGGAAGATACCAGTTTTAGTTTAAAAAAATCCATAGCTACGTTGTTTGAAATAATGGACTTAATTCAGATTTCTACCCACTCTGAATTAGCAACACAGAGTTTCTGCAGAACTGTATCAGGTACATTTACAGTCCAAAATTCCAACTGTCTTTTCAGGTACACTGGAGTGAAATGTGGTTGCTAGATTTTATATCAAATAGAAAACAGAATGGTATTTATATTTTCTGAATTGATGATTATTAGAGAACAACAAAGTCCTGATTCTGTAAAACTATAGTATCAGGTAATGCTTCAACTCACAGGAACTGGGTCCTGGCAGGATGAGGCCAAACATTCACCAGAAATGTTGATGTAATAAATTTTTTTTTGGAAAAAGGCAGGTTAAAATGATAAATGTCAAATACTAGTAGCTCTTTCAAAAAGGCATCTCCCCTGATGCTTCACCCTCATCCCTTGCTCTCCCCTCCACAGATGGCAACAATGTGCACAGTGGAAGAAATTAAGATGATAGTGTGTTGGCAGGAGCAAGGACACTCCAGTTTTCATCCCTGCAGACAACAGAAATGACATCACGTCTCCCCAAACTGACACATTAATAAATTTAGTATCACCTGAACTTTTCTGGAAAATAGAACCTTTTACACCAGCAAGTTATCTGGTGTCAGCCATAATAGGATTCTGTATCCTATCCTGCTCCATATATGATGGCAGAATTACCTTTTGGGCCCTAACAAGTTGACAGGGGTTCATTTTGCTTCCTCTTTTAATGACATCTTCTTTGCAGGTGAACTGCAGATGTAATGACTTCCTCTTTTGCTTCTCAATACTCCTGAAATGTCATCATGACCCAAGACATCTCAATCTGGCTTAATGCAAACGGGAAGCAAAGGGTTTTTAAAGGTGAAACTGATCTTACTAATGAAGAAGTATCACTCTTCATCTGGACAGGGAGCACAAAGCTTGTTAGATCGAGCTAGGTGAATGTCACAGGTTAGAGTTCAAGCATAACACAGAATTGTGACTAAAGATGTTATCTTCCATTTGTGTAGACATACAAAATCAAAACAAAGTAATATAAGTCTAAATCTAAGTATTTTGAAATGACACAGTGAGATATGAAATAATTCTTTGCTGGAGAGATCAGCATTTTGAGGACCTTAATCATGAAAAGTTTGAATATTTTTTTAAAAGGAGGCAATAAAGATGCAAGAATATATGCCTGGGGTTTTTTTTGTAAAGAGAAGGAATAACCAGCAAAGGGAGATACTGGATGCTAGTGTAGCCCGTTTATTTCTCCAAGCTGGAGAATTAATGCAAAACTGTTGAATTTGTATGTTTAGCTTCGGTATTTCAGATGGCAAAAATACATTAATTTCTAGCTTGTATGGCACATATATATAGGTTGTATGTACATATATATTTTTAATGCACAAGAGAGCAGATTAGGATGTTCAGGTAATGCCTGGGCTAGTTTGCCATACCAGGAGAAAGCAATTTGTCCTTTGGAGATACAGAAAGTTCCCTAAAGCCACTGGAAGCTTCTGGTGAAAAAAACCCAAAACCCAAACCACAGACAAGAACCAAAAACACAAAGATCACCTTTGCTGACTTTGCCTCCCTACACTGCTTGCTCATCCCAACTTTTGTGGGAGATCACAGCCCTCCTGTTGGGAATTCTGACTGGCTGTAGAAAGCATTAACTTTCAAAGCCTTTGCTGACTGTAGAGAAATGGTAGCAGTAGCAAAATTTAGATCCCTTCTTTGCAGATATTTCCTACATGTTTAATTCATTTAGTGTTTTGTTTACAGTCCAGATTCTGGTGATACTTTTCTATTTAAAGGAGCCTACTGTTTGCAGGATTACTGGATATTTCAGATGGACACATTGTGTGAATGGGCCCAGATTGAAGCTAAAGCAGAAATTGTTCAGTGATTCACCAAGAGAAAATAAAAAACAAAAGCCTACTAGATTGAAACCCTCGTCTGATTCAGGGAACATTTTTAAAACACCACATGAATATTTTAAGTGCCAAAACTAAAATGGAGATTTGAAAATAAAGGCTCAGATTTTTGAAGGAATATTTGCACCATTCATTCAATCTTCTTGTCTACTTAGAATAAAAAATACGTGTTTTATTATGAAGGTATATTTTGAAATTATCTGATTTAAGGTTTTTGAGCACTGTTTTCACAGAAAAAGCAGAATGTTTTTGCAATATATTTTGTTTAATACACACAGTATATTTAATATATTTTGTTTAAAAGAGCTTTACCATATTTACTCTTGCTTTCCCGAAGTTGTTAAATGGAATTTTCTACAATGAAATATAAAATCAAACAAGATGGGATGTAAAAAGAAGACTGATTGTTTGTAGAAACAATATCTATGACTAAGTATGGTGAGCTCAGACCCTGACTGATATCCATGAAGATCCTTAGCCAGAAGAATGTACATAAATTAAACTATATCATAGTAAATTTTACCCAAAACAATGAAGTCAGTGTTTACATTAAAAATAAAAAATTCGTTGTGTACCAAAGCTTAATACTAAATGACTCAGATGAACAAAATGGAACAACTGGGGGTTATACTCCACAGCAGTGGGTCAACTTTGCAAAAACTATTCAGCAGAGTTCTCTAAAGGTCACCACAAAAGAGTATGACAGAGGAGAAAGAACAGTGCGTTCAACAATCAAAACTTAATTATGGAGCCCAGAAATCTGCTGGTATGGCCATGCCATCAAGATAAGAAATGGCTTAAAATATATCAGAACCTCATACAATTCCTTATTACGCAACTGGGAACAAAGAACAGCTTTTATGCAGCAGCAAAAACTTCCAGGCCATACATCATGCAGTGGGTTGATGCTGGAGAACAGCCTTTATTCATTCCAGATCAATGAGTGCTATAGAATGGATGATAAACTTGCATGTCGAACTCTAAAGTTGCTATTCAAGTTGCTTCACGACAAAAAACAAGTGGCTGAATGCAAGATTTGATTATCTAATACCCAATACAACACAGAAAATGTGGTGCTTTCCTTCTCACATGTCTGAGGTAGAAAAATTGGCTAATGAGTTTAATCCACTTACCTCAAAAGAAAAAGTGAAGTATTTGCAAATAAGTTTAAACAAATTTTCAAATAAAAAAATTATGAGTCATGGCCTCTGTGTTATTTTAGGAAAAACAAGCAATTACACTTAGTTCTAACAGGTGGAATAATGACTTTTTCACCTGTCAACTGACAGCTTAAAATTCCCACACATGTAGCCCATTTCTGTTTCATCTTTTCTTTGAATTTCAGCTGCTTTGCTTTTCAATGCCTGTGCTTTGCTGGTGTCTCCTTTGTGTCTGAAACTCTCACACTGAGTTCCGCCTCTTTGGTGCTGGGCTTTCTTTTCACAGTGACATTTCAACATAAACAGTCAATATTCATTACCTCAAAGGAGACTTCCCTCCTATTGCTGACCAATTAAATACCAGCTGAGTTAGGCAGACAAAGGTAAAGAAGCTGGAACACAAGACTGACTGGGGTATATTTCTTCTACCCTTAACAGCTAAAAAATGGATTCAAAACAAAGAATTAACAGTATTGGTAAAATCTGAAGCAGAGCAAAACAGTTTCTTCAGAAGTTATGCTCCTCCTTTTTATCTTGTATGTTCCTTCCTAGTGTTATTTAGTCTGTAGGAGGGAACAAAAAAAATGCATATGTATCACAGGGACAAAGAGAGATCACAGGTATTCCTCTGCAATCCCAACTTTGATGAAATAGCAGGGGCGTAACAAAAAATAACATCTAATATTTGAAGCCAAGAGAAAGGGCTTTTCCCTTTTCATTGCTGAAATGTGAATGAGATTCAGATATGTTTTCCATGTTGTTGCATTACGTTCAGTTCAGCAAAGGCTGCTTCACTCTGCATTATGTAAGGTTCAGCTCTGAGAAAGAAAATGCCCACCGAAATAGATCATGAGCACGGGTGAAAAGGTACACTAAACTTGTGGCTTAAGAGAACAGCCTGCTGTCAGGCTGCCTGGAGGCTGATCAACCTCCTCCTCCTCTTCCACAGAGTGGGAGGGGATGGGGTATCATTCACTGCCCCCCAAACACAGCCTTCAGGGGAAGGAGCAGCTCTTCCCATGGCACTGCAATCCAGGCACTCACACAGCTTCACCTGCAAAGTTCAGGAGCACTGAATCATAAAAACACCCAGCTGAGAAGGATTCAGAGAGCTCACCTGAACTGCACAGCTGCCTCAAGGCAGGAGCAGACACCTGAATTCCTCCTGACACGTTTGTCTGACCTCCTGTTGAAAACCTGCAGCAACAGAGACTTGACTCCTCCCTTGGTGATCCATGCCAGTGCTTAACAAGTTATCAAGTTCTTATTACTGTCGCAAGTAGATCCTTTTTGCTATGAAATAAGCCTGCATAAACCCAAATTTGCACACACTCAAATGGAATGCAGAGACAAGATCAGTGGTGTTTTGGCCCATAATATTTTTCAAACACCTTAGGCATATACAAAGGATGTTGGGTGAGGAGGTTGTTTAGAGACCAATTTCAAAAAAACACAGCAATTTTTTAAAAGCTGTAACAATGCAGAAACTTCAGCTGTTTGTCTTAATAAATGCGTTATTTAGAACAACCTGCCAAAGAGAACAAAACAGTTTGAGATATGAGGGTGCAAATCAGCACCAAATGTGATGCTAACAAAAACAAGTCTGAAATCGAAGGTCATAATGATTCCTCAGTACAAGATCAGGCTGAATTGTCACTGTCTAAAATAGTGTTTTAAGGATATTAAATTTTTCCAAGAACACATAAACAATTCTTTTCTTTCTTGTGAAACAGGTTTCTATAGCACAAAAGGGCCCAATACCACAGCCTGCCCTCAGTGGGAGGTTTGCTTAACCAAGAAATGCAATGTCAGGCTTTCTCAGAGGATAAAAACAATACAAAGAATTGGTGTAGATGTTTTATGTAAAGGTAACAGCTTGAATCCCTATAAGCATCCAGATGATTTTTACTTAAATGGATGTGACATTGCCAAGAAAGAAACTTTATCCTCATGAGAGATCTTTATTAGCCAGGGTACTTAACCCTAAAGATGAGGAGAATTTAATAATCACAGGGTTGTTTTCTCCCTCTTTCTTTCATTTGTGCAACCAGCAGCTAGAGGGCACAAAAGAATGCTTTTACCTTATGATCTATCATATAAAAGAGCTCTACAGACTGAATAAACAAAAAAAAAATAAATCAGTGCTAATATCATAGCATATTACATGTTTTGTTTAGGATCTTTATCCCTACTCTCTTTCACAAGAAGCAGTAGCAATTCAGAGAGACAATGGCATGACAAGGCAGGGGACTCATCAAAGACCTTTGTCCCACTAAGAATATGTATTTAAACCCAGAATGTAGCAGGTATTTCACACTGCACACACTCGCTGTGAATATGGTCATCATTACTTGCCTTAACTGTTTTGCAAAGCTCTTTGTTTAAAACTAATATAAACACGTATTTAACCTCCTTCATTCTTACATCTTAAATATTAATGCTGGCTGTGATCCTGCATTAATAACAGCTATTATTTTTGCATTAATAAGGAGCTTACAAGAATAAACATGGAAGTCAGAGTGCAGCCTTCCTGTCAATTAAAAAGAGAGTCAGTTGTAGTTGCAGAGTGCTTTATCTTATCATTTCACTCAGGACATTCCCAGGTTCACAGATCTGATCTGAACAGCTCCAGTGATAATAAACATGTAAGTACACAAAAAACCATCATGGCAAGAAAGTCACAAAGGAGGTTATCAGTGAGTTGCCAATTTTGGAATCCCTCACTTTGGAAAGAGCGTTATCACCATAAATGAGGTCATTTATGTGGACAGTGTGAGCACAGAGCTTGACATTTTTCCACCAGAAATCCTCATAACCCCGGGAGGGGTCACATCTGTTGCTGCACGGTGAAACAGGGGGGTCCTGAGCAGCTATGTGTGGATTTGTATGTGTGTATATAAATCCATACACTTAAACAGCAAAGCAAAACAAAGACCCTTCCCTTCACCCCTAATGAACTTCCCCAGCCCCTTAGGCTGAAATGACTTGGATCCAGATAGAGTACCATTTGCCAAATTGTAAATTGCCTACATTTATTTTGGGAGTGCACTAAACAGAGTGCTAATTGCCTTGTTTAGCACTTTCCCTTCTTTCATTTGCACTGGTGTAAAATCTTAGTAAATTAACTCAGGATTTTATTATGTAGGTAGCATTTGAACAACTGAATCAGTGAGAAAGCAGCATCAAAGGACTGATAAAAGAGGAGTTGACTCTACCCAGAATGCCATTTATATGTCCCTTGAATTAAAAAGGATGAAATTAACTTTTAATCCTTTTGCTTTTCATATAGCTGATCTTAACATAACATGTATTACTCAGTCATTTTATTTGCATTTACTCATTTTAAAATGTTAATAACTGTGGTTGCAAAGCTTACTGTATGGGAATGTGCAATTGCTTGTATTCATATACATAAGTGTGTACAATTCCTTAGTAATTTTTTTGAACTGCAGCCAAACACAGACTTGAGGCTTCTGTTTATTGTCAAAGAGAACACCCTGAAGAGCAATTCCCATCTAACTGTTCAGTGGGCTATGCAAAATTAGCTGGTGGTCTCACACTTGTACACAGCACCAATGGTATCTTATTTTTACATGAAGTCCAAAGAGAAAATGTGGGAAGGGGGGGAGCAGGGAACAATCACCCTGTTTTCTCCACTACAATAATTGTCTTTCCCAAAGGGAAATGAAAAATACGTCATTTATTCTGGGAGCATAACCAAAAACATTACATATATAAACAGGGTGTTTTAGGCTAAAATCTCTCACCAGCAAAATTTCCCCCTAAAAGCCATAGGCTGAGGATTTTAACGTGGCAGCCCCATTGCTCAGGAGCAAACCTTCATGACAAGAAAATTCAGACTGGACACCTCCAAATCCATACTCAGTAAATCTGGGTTCTGTTCTGAACTCACCTGTGGGAAAATTTAGATGGATTTCAAAAGCAAGGACTTATTTGGGGTGTTCTACTAACTGATCCTTAATTTTCCCAAGTTTAGAAAAGCCAGAACTTTTGTCTTTGAATGCAGCCAAAAGTATCTTAAGTACAGACATGATGGATAAAAGCCTGTTTGTTGCTGTCAGTAAAAATCCGTGCTTGCCAAAATTTGATGTATTCTCTTCTTTCAGTTTGCTGTCCTTTCAAATCATACATGTGCATACATGAGGAGCTCAGAATCATTAAAAAATTATATTATTTATTAATGTTAGAACAAATTTAATAAACAGTTTAAAAGAAATAAGAAGACTTTCCCTAGTTTCTGATATTTATAATTTAAAGGCTACTTTGCTGATTATTTTCCCCTCACTACTTCTGATTGTAATGGGAACAGGAAACACAAAGCAACTTAATACAAAAAGTCAGCAGTTCCTGAATCCTTGGCTTTACATGTACCTTTGATTGAAGATTATGTAACTATTTTCAGGTACTCAAACCTCTATACACTAAAGTACCTTACAAATCACAAAAAGGTGATTACTTCAGAAAGTAGCTTTTAAAATGATATTTTCTAAGCTCAGTTTCCAGACCAACATTCTTTGGAAGGGTTCCAGATAAGTATCTGAACTTTTGGATGCTTCTCCCAATCAAACCACCCAGCCATTTGATGTAACTTTATTATTATTTAACACCTGTCTGCACTGTTGTGAAGTGCAGTGTGAATAAAATATGATTTAGAGTGTGCTGGCAACTATTTGCTAACAAAACAAAAGAAATGTTTTCTAATGATTCTCTGCACATAAATTTATAATAGAGATTCAGAAGTGACTCCTTACATTACAAAGGTGAAGGAAGACGTGCCAGATGTTTCCATACCCAGGACTGGGACCACATATTCTTGTTGCAAGAGTTAGTAGGTAGGAAAAGAAGTGGGTTATAGATTTATTTTTATCTGTGCAAGAATACCATGGTTAATTAGGATGTGATATCCCTATTACTGCTGAGATTTTTTACATTACAGGTAACACACAGAACTCATTCAGGCACTAGAACTCCGTGATCTTCCCTGCTGATAACACAGGCAATGAAAATTCAAACTCTATGTCAGGAAGTTTTTCATTATCATCTGAAAGTGTTGAATTTAAAGTACTGGGGAACAGACACAATGGGCACTGGAGGGGATGTGGCCACCGACTACACAGAGCTCTGTGGATATGAGTCTTTCCTCAAGAAAGCTGCATAAATCTGGCAAAGATGAAGTTGGCTCTGTCAATTCAGTAAAGAAGAGAGCTACTGAACCCATTGACAAGGGAATAATATTTGCTGCAGGCAGACTATCTAAGACACAGGCTGAATAGTTCTTAAAAAGGAGTACAGAGGAGCCTAAGAAGAGGATTTTGGTTTTAACCACTGTTTGACCACTTTGGCCTTAAAATTTCAGGACTTTATTTTTAATTCATCTAATACTGAAAAAGAAACGGAAACCAACAGGTGCTTTCAAGTCCTTTGAACTTCAGTATTTACTGACACGAAAAAAATTAATATGGCAGAAAAAATATGCAGAGGGGAACTTATCTGAGGATGTACAGATTTTTAGGTTCTAACATAGTCACTGATCTCAGGGAAAATGAAAATGCTATAGAATCTCCACCAATAACTTTCATGCAGAGGCATTGGTCACCATTAGCATTTTAAGCAAATCCTGCCCATCTTCACTTTGTAACAGAGGATCATTCATTAAAAAAAAAAAAAATATTGTTGCAGTTAGAAAATGCAAATAACTTTACAAACCTATCAATATAGCTCCTTCTCTGAAATAATGTATACTTTATAAGACCGTTTCTTAAAAGGCACAGTCTTCAAAGTAGAAACACAATGGTTACAGTAATAAAATAAAACTTACCCCATCCAGGTTGATATTCCTTCATTTATTAAGACTTTTAAACAAAACTAGTGTAATCTGGATGTGCACGGAAAATAATTTTTTGTTTAATTAGTTAAAAGTGTGATTAAGTAATGAACTAGCAATTAAATGTTACAATATAAAGTCATAAAAACCTGACGTGTACATCTGACAGTAAATAATAAGTACAGCTACTCCAGTTGCATCAAACCTTTTGAGGATGGTTGAGGATGTAGCAGTAACTCAGTGAAAAGTGACTGCATAGTGGCTATTCTGCTCACCTGGATTTTTAGGGACATATTTTCTGTCTTGCCATTTCCTTCCTTCCTTGCCCCCTGCTCTTGTTCAGCTTAATTCAGCTGTTTAACTCATTCAAATCATTGGAATACCTGGAAAATAAAGCAGTTTTTAATCAGTCTTTGCACTTGTGATGCTGAGTCAGTGGGCTTTGAGATAACTCTGCTGCATCTTTTTCTCCAAAAAACCCAAGAACCCAGTGCTGTTTTTTTGAATGTCAGGGAGAGTTTTGCTTAAACCAGGCACGAGACCAACGAGCTCTTTCAAATGAAAACAAACTCAGAAAAACTGAAGAACACAGAAAACAGAATGAAAAACTGGGCAAAATTCTCTTGTGTCCTAACAAAGTGGGTCCTCTCCCTCAGGTTTGCTGTTGGATCAGCAGCTCAGTGACTTTCTAAATGCTGACAGGCTGTGCACAGTCCCCTGGCTCCCTTGGAAGCACTGGGCATTCCCTGCCAGAGCCCTGCCTGCTCCCTGGTCTCAGCAGCACCGTGGCCTCAGCCCTCGCTCCAGAGTCCCTTTTCCCCTAACTCATCTTCTGTGATGATGCTCAGATGCTCTGGAGGAAGGAGCAACCTCCCCTGACTGCAGAGGGCTGCTGCAGAGGACAGCAGTGAGAAGAAGTTAAACATCCATAGCAGCCTCCTGGGCTCTGCACATGTGCTGGCTGACACATCGTAAACTGCAAATAATAAAATGCAGCATCTCCAGGATAATATTTCATAAATTACAATCTTAAAGTGATTCCACTTTGGTTTTTCAAGTCTGCAGGAAAGCAGCTTTCCTCAAGGGACCAGCAGGAAATCCTTCCTTGACCTGGATCCCAAGGGAGGTTGGAGGTGACCTCGGCAGAGTCTGGACTGCCCTCACTGCTCCCCTCAGCACAGGCTCTGACACAACAAAGCCACCTGTGAGACTGAGCCCCACATTGCCTCCCTGCACTACTGCCACAAAAAATAGGACAATTTTTCACCTACAGAGCACTTAACTTGAAAGAGTTGTGTATGTTTTGCCATGTTTCATGCCTGCAAATAATAGGACAAATTTTAAATTACTTATCCAGTGCTAGAGACAGATTAGTGACAGAAAACCAGAATCATCCATAGGTCTTTGCACCCATTTCTGATCCTCCAGCAGCAACCAGAGGTCCCCCCTGTGTACGCCTCAGCAGCACTGGATGTAAGCCACAAACGATGGCAGCACCAATGGGAAATGGTTAACAAAGGTTTGATATTTCATCTGGGGGGGCAGGAAAATTAAATCTGCAGTTTGTGACTCTTAGGAAATTAAGTCTCTATTAGGAAAGGGTTAAAGACAGATTATGTAAATAGGGATATTGTTATTTCTCCCATATGTAGCACTGTAGAGTAAAGACTGCTTTCTCTCCCTGCCTGTTTTTTCTTTTTTTTTTTTTTTAGTTTTTCTTTTCCACAAATTGAGAGATTAACCTGGTCTCAATTGAAATGGCAGCCCATATCATACCTTCCCTTGATCTCACAGCATGGCTAATAACAGCTGGGGCCTACCAAGCAGGCTTCTTTATTTTTCCTTTATTGTTCCAGGCCACACAACCGTGAACCTTCAGCATGTTATGTACTTAAGCATGGTCAGGTTGATGTCATTATTTTCTTATTGTTGTGGAGCTCCCTGGGTGTTTGCCCATATTCATAGAGAGGGGCTTGTGTGCTCTTTGTAGGTTAACCTTTTAAAAAGGAGATGCTCGACCACTTGCAAATGTAGCCCAGGGCTGTGACATTGCACTGGCCGATTGGTACGCTTCAAAACACATATTAGCACCGCTTGTGCTATTTCATCTTTCTTTTTAATTTTAGCCCAGTCTTGTTAGATAAATCTTATCTGCGCCACAAGTAAATGCTTGATAGAGCACATTTTTAAAGCCTTTAAAAGGAGGGGGAGAGAAAAAAAAAAGTGTGGTTTGTCTGGGTCACTGTGTGCTTTGTCTAAGTCTAGGCAGAACTATTTGCCAGTTTATCTGTCCGCTGTCCCTCCATCCATCTCGCCAGCCACCTCGCAGCAAACAAGCCATGAGCATTAATGCTGAATTGTGAGAGCTACAGGGAAAAGTGCTTCTCTGCATGAATCCCAGCCACAGTCATCTTTTACAATCCTATAAAAATTGGTCTACTTGCTATCAGTTCAGCCTGGGAAGCAAGCACAGCTCTCAGTTGCCTCCAGCTTTGATGTAAGCACCCCACAATATTTCCATTTTAACTATAGTGGAGAGAAGACACCTATAAAAATATTAATTAGCTCCAGTTGATACCAGATGCAGTTAACATTCTGTGCACCAGCTCCAAAATACTAGAGTTTTTATTAGGTAAGCTAATGTTTATTAGGATCATTAAAGTCTGAGTCATAAAATGCTGAGCATAAGAAAAATGTTCCAGGTATTATTCCTACCCCGCATCAAATTTAAGTTTGTTAAATTGTACTTGCAATGTTAATTATTTTGGAATTCATTTTGCAAATACAAGCTGTCAAAGAATTTGGCAAGGTTTTTTCAGGCACTCAGCAGGCCAAAATGGAAGTAAGTGAAGGGGTGGTTTTTCCTTTCCTCCCTCTTACCTCCACCGTTTTCAGTGAATTTTGGCCTTGTAACTTTTAAATGAAGCAGATACAAACTGCAGCAGAGATTACAGGCTTAATGTCTGAATTATTTCAGCAGAGTCAATTATGATAATGATAGCCCTGACACCAGCGTATCCTTTGCTGCGTTTTCTTTTGTAGGCTGGTTGATCCTTTGCTTTTTCAGCCTGGGAGGTCAAGAAGGTGAGTGGTACAGCCAGGCAACCAGCAGTCTTATGTATCTGGGTCACTTCAGTGCCCCAAAGGTGTGCCTGAAGTTACTGGTGTGATGGGAAGCACAAGGCCACCTGTGCTCCAGTGCATCAGGATCGGGTTTATAGTCACCACCACTCTGGATGCACAACTCACCCTTCCTGTAAAACGTGTGCCACTCAGGCAGGAGGGGAAACAAAATGATGCTGAGATCTTGCAGGATGGAGCACACTGGGTTCCACATCCATAATGACACCTTTGGAACTTCCTTGTGTCTTTACCAGCTACAACCAGGATCGTCCCCTTAATGCTTCTTTCAATCACTGTAGAAAAGACAAACAACAAATAGACTTCATTATTCTTAACTTTTGAGGTTCTCATTTACAACAGAGATCTGATTGTATAAGCCACCATATGTGCCTATGTCTAAGCATAATGATACGTGCTCTGAATCCCTTGCACATGACCATGGGGGTTTGCATGGATTATGGCTTTACTCTTCAGACTGGAGTTTCTTGAGCCAAATAGAGACAATCAGTTCCCTCTCTTACATCTGTAAGGAAAGAATTGAATATGAGCAACTCCTTTCATGTGTACAAACTTCCCTGGAAAATCTGGCTTACTCTGGAGTGGAACTAGGAAGGCCAACACTTAAAAGTTGGAATGGTCATGGAGTTTGATCCTGATGGAAGTCTCAAGTCCCAGTGAAGATGGAAACAGCACTGAACTGTCACTGTGGGTCCTCCTTTTTCATTTTCAGGCTTTATTTTTATTATCCAAAGCCCTTGGTTAGTCTACAAGACAATACTCAGTAATACCCCAAATTCATTTTTCTCTGACATTTTGTACCTTAGTAATTTCTCCTCTGCAGTGCAAGTAAATTTAATGTTCAGGTAAAATGGTAATTTTCTCTTGACACTAACACTGAACATTTCCTTCCATAACGAGACATTCCAAGTATCTGTTTTAATTCCCCCAAATGTGTGAAAACTTGTATGTAGAAATATAAATTTATATGTATATACCCATATATACACCTCACTGAAATGTGAATGTGTCAGGCATATCCTTACTTCAACTATATTTAAGCAAATTTATAATCAGAATCTCAAATGAATAAAATTAAAATAAAAATAACATCTCTCCCATATCTATTTTAGTGGTGTGGTTGTAGTACAGCAATGAACTGTGAATTCATTAAAACCTCAACAGTCTAATCTTTTATTATCTTACACAAGATATCCCCTGAATTGATATTCTGTACACTTATAGTACCCTATTTAAATGAAGCCCAGTTTTTAAAACTACTTTGATATTTTCCCAGATCAGCACAGTTCAGCTACGTAAAACAGCAAATTACACCACCATCTTTATTTTGACTGACACCCTCCAGGATGTTTTTATGTTTTCCTACATCTTCCTGGAGTAGGAAATGCCTAAAAATTAAGTAAACCTGTAGAGAAAAAAATGAAGGCTTTAGTCCAAAACCTTTCCTCCATGTAAGTATTGTAAATTTTTTGCAGTTTTTGTGGACCAAAGAGATTTCATATTTTACTGATAAATTTCCAGTGTCTCTTTTCCAACCGTTTGGTCCTATCAAAACCCAAGAAACAACAATATTGCCAGAAGACACTCTTTACTAGAAACCATGGGTTACCATTCGGAAAATATGACTTGAGCAAGATGTCCTTTTAGATAGCACCGTGCTCTGTCTCTGGTTCCATCAGGTCTTTGCATATTTTAAATGATATTCAGAAATATGCTTATGCTTTTTTTTTTTTTTTTTGAGATCTGATTTTCTTATCTGAACTCTTTTAACAAAGGTATTATGCTAAGTATAAAAGCTGTCCAATTTTTTCCAACCTTTTGCTTCTCTCTAAACCACAGTCATTTTGTTAGACATTGAAAATGTCTTGATTTAGTTGTCTTGCTATTTTGGGCCTGTCCTGCCCCCTGCAGTGGTAATAAGGATGGGGCTTCCTGCTGGGTCCTGAAGAATACCATTTCACGGCCGCCACATAGCTGGCGGCTTTTATTTATGGAGCCAAGAAAATGAATGGGTATTAGTGTCCAAACATTTCAACATGCTCCTGTGGCCATGCACAAAAGGGACTGATTTGCAGCAAATTTCCACTTATTTTCCAAAAGTATTTACCTTGCAGAAGCTTGGCTGATCGCTATAATGGCATAGCAGAGGGGAAAAATGACCATTTCAGAACCCAATTTTTATATATGTTTCTGAACCTTAAAAGTGCTATACTTCTTCTGAATAAAGATAATACTTGTGGTTGCTAGGCTCTTATGGATATGTGGCTAATGCCAGCCCTTTTTTCATGTGTGTCTTTACAGCAGATGAAATGGGCATTACCAAAAAGCAAGAAGCTTACTCTGCAGTGGGGACTGCATAGGTGAAAGCTCTTGGGAAAGACAAAACTTCTCTTGAACCCTGCAAATGGCAGCGTGGCACCTCCAAGAGGGGTTTCCAACACCTGTACTTGTATCTGCCTGCTGGGGACAGCACAGGGTGTATTTAATACGTTTCCTAAACTACCCTGGTGAATTTTGGGAAGGACATTCAGCTGGTACTTCACTAGGTGACTGCACGACACCTGCACCATGATGCTGTCCCAGAAAAATGCAGATCTTGACCAGGATACTCCACCAACAAAAACTGGTAAGAGCCACACATGCCCTTTAAATCACTGAAATGTAATAACCATATGAGGCTGTTAAGGTACACTTGCTGAAAGTTCTGTCCAGACTCTGCAAAGTTCAGGAATGCAAATCAAACTCTTGTGCTTGGGTCTTAAGCAGTTCCAGATGAGATTTGCAGCAGCAAACTTTTCGGGCAGACAGCATGTGGGTGTTAGGTGATAGAAAGGCTTAGTTAGATAAAATGAAAACTATTCTTAGTTCTGCAGGTGTTTGCAGGTACCCAATTTCAGGTGCAATTCTGTGGATACACATGCACAGGTGGAGACTCTATGCTTGAAGGTCCCCACAATAATATTTATAGGAAGCCACAACAACAAAAAGGAAAACTGGATTACTTGTACTATAACATCATTTCTTGGAAGTTCCCAGCAGGTAAGTTGTGAAGTCTGGATAATAGAATCACACCACCAGAGTAGCTGCTATACAAGTTTATGCAGGTCACCAGATATCGCAGTCTGCAACCCCTTTCAAAAGAAATAACAACACAGGAAAGAAAAATTGTCGGTAGCAATCTCTTTGTGATATTTTTTCCATTTTATATTTTTAATTGAGATATTATTCAAAATATAAACCACATTACTACTGTGTATGGTTACCTCACCTGCATTAAAATGTAAACCAAATTATTTTCTAATTGATTAGTTGAATGTTGTTATCTGTGATATTTGCCTTTTATCCTGGAAAGTCATGTGGCAATTGTAGTAACACTTCTGATGTAGCTCCTGGTCTTGAGTGTACCTCTTTTTCTCCTAAAATCAGTTTACATAAATGATAAAACTAAAACAAGAGTTCTATTTGACCACAGTGTTAGAACACCTTGCAGAGTAATCAGACCCATAAGGAAAAATATCTGAACTCCTGTATGTGCAGAAGCTCCCATCTGGAGCTGCTTGATAGTTGCAGCACTTGCTCCCTACTCTTTTGTTTCCTATTCAGATTCATTCCAGTCAGAGCCTCCATCTCCTAAATCTATTCTCATTCAGGCAATCCCAAAGAAACAGTACACAACATGGGTAAATCCTCTGCAAGGAACAACTCTACCTCCTCCTGTTATCCCACATTCAACTGCTTGTGTCAGTTTCACTATATATATGAAAAAGAGATGGGGGAATGAAGTGGTGGAATAGAGAGCAGGTAAATAATCTCATCTGTTTCAACATCTTCCAAACTATTCATGAGGCACACCAAGAGAAGGAGCAATGGGTAGTTGAGAGATGCTCTTTCCTTTTCTTGCTCCCCAGAGTTTTATGAGATTTTGCTCCTCTTCACATTGCACAGCTGAACACACCAAGCACCAGAACATCATAGGAAAGGGATAAATAAAAGGTGCAGCTGGAGGAATATCTATGAGCCTCCAGGAAAGGAAAAACCCTTTCTGTGTGCCTCAGCTTCTCCCACCGGAAAATGGATATTGTAAGGTTCCCAACAGAATATTGTGAGGGTTTGCTATAAAGTCTGGAGGCATTGGGTAATTTTTAAATTTCCACTCAGTTTTGGATGAAACTGTAGGTCTGTATGATACTTAATGAAAACCTTAGAACACCCTTAGAAACTACAAATTACTTCACAACTAATGTAACAATTTAATTTTCCGAAGCAATCAAGGCCAATCAAATACCAGACATAAGTGGCCTGTTTTAGAACAAACTATAATTTTAAACATTTTAAAAATAAGAATATGCCATTAGACTCCTTTCCTTGCAACAGTGCAATTAAGACAATGAATTGGTGAATTATTGTATTTTATCCTGGTTAAGAATAAGGTGTCCTGAAAACTCTCATAAAAAGTAGTGTATCAAAACTTATTCATTCCACTATGACTTGATTTCATTCTGTTGTCATGAAGCAGGCAAACTTTAACAAAAATGAATACCTTGTTCTCTCTTTTGTTCCCTTTCTTAGTGTGTCTTGGTTTATCAATGACTCAGAAAGAGTATCAAATCCTGCTCGAGGTCCCTTTTTCAATCATTAGAAGTGACTCATCCTCAAACCTCCAATTATTATAAAGGTTTTGTCTTGTCAGGATAGCAAAAAAAGAAGAAAAATAAAGAGAGAGAGAGAAAGAAACAAATTTTACTCTTTTTTTCCTGAGGTTAATAATTACCTTCATCAAACAATGTCTTTGCATGTTACGGCATTAATTTTGCAGTAAATTATAGTGCAGGTAGGTGGAATTGCTCACATTGCTTGACCAAAGTGTCTGACCTAGCCAGACCTCTGATTGATGGATAGTTTTTCATTTTCTACTACTCGTTCTATCAGACAGAATCGAAAAACTGGGTGAAAAAGATCCTATTTCATGTAATAGTATTTTGTTATATATCATTAGCACTTAATTCTGCCACCAGTGCCATGTCTGTGTTAACTAGGCCTTTCAACGTAATCCCTTCACACCTCAGTCTGACATACAAGGATCTTGGGAAGTTATGCTGGGAGAAAATTAGAAGGGCCAAAGCCCAGTGTGAACTTGGTCTGGCTACTGCTGTAAAAGACAATAAAAAATGTTTCTGTAAGTACACTGGCAACAAAAGGAGGGCTAAAGAGAATCCCCATCCTTCAGTGGATGCAGGGGAAAAACAAAGCAACAAAGAATGAGGAAAAGACCAAGGTACTTCTTTGCTTTATTCTTTAATGGTAAGACCAGCTGTTCTCTAGGCAGCCAATCTCTTGATCTGGAGGACAGGGACAGGGAGCAAAATGAAAGCCCCATAATCCAAGGAAAACTGATCAGTGACCTGCAACACCTCTTAGACACACAGAGGTCTGGATGGGGTCCACCCAAGGATACTGAGGGAGCTGGTGCAAGTGCTCACCAAGCCACTTTTCATCATTTCCCAGCAGCCCTGGCTCACTGGGGAGGTCCCAGCTGACAGGAAGGTGTAGAGGACTTGGCAGTGTTGTGTTAACAGTTGGACTCGATGATCTTAAAGGTCTTTTCCAATCTAAGCAGTCCTATGATTCATCTTTGACAACTGATTAACTAAAACTCTTTGTAATAGTTCAGAGACCACTGCTACATTGTTACTTGGTCCAGACTCTACAAGGGGGTCTCTCTCACGAAATTAAAAATGTGATTAAACCACGATTAGAGCTACCTTTGATATAAGTTCCTTAAGTATAAGTCCCAGTGTATTCTCAACTGACTGTGTATGAGCTCATGAAATTTTGGCTGCTCACCTGAGTAACAACTGCATATTGAAGTTACTGTGGCTGTTACTCCAGTACTGTTATCCAAAGTACTTGCTTTAATTCAGACATATCCACTCAGGTGTAGCATTACACCTCTTCATGGCTGCAGAGAACTTCAGGCTTGTTCAGGACCTCTTTTCACCATGGCTTCCATGTCTTGGTGAACTTTATGTCTCCACATTGTTTCTTCTATTTAGGCCACAACCCATGCTTAAGTCCGAGCTTGCCTTACAAGCACAACTGTTAAGGAAAAGGTGTACAAAGGTTGTTTTACAGCCTGGGCAATCGTGAGAATGAAACGCACTTTAATGCAAGTAGGTCTCATGTTAAGGGTTTACCAGTGACTTAGATGAAATGTTTGTCCTTTTGCAGGTGTTTTTAACAGAGTTGAATTTAAGTCAAGATAGACTAAGGGCAAACTATTCAATGAGTTTACTTTGCTTTGCAGCTGCAGTTTTATTATTGCCAATCTCACTACTTGAAAGGGGAGATAGAGGCAGTAACTAATAAACTGAAAAGAGCACACAGCTCTGGCAGCAGGAATTTCAGTGGGTGGCAAAGCTGATCAAAAGACAGTGAACAGATTTGTGAAACTTGAAATGTTCTATGTCAAAGGACTCAAAACTTACCAATTTTTCATCTTTGTCAACATTTCCATTACTTAATCAGAATCACAAAGTACATGTAAGAAATACTTATGTTCTGTATAAAACTATATTACTTGTATTGTAGTTTTATACATGCATAGTACATAACAATTTTTCACACATTTTAACTACCAAATCATGCTTGCAGGGTGGTAATACTGATTCAGATTATCCCCAGAGCATGGCATATCCTCTCACATTAATCTGCCAAATCATCCCAGAGACATTTTTGATTTTAACTTATCTTTCCGAGTTTTTCCCTCAAGAAGCAAAATAACAACATTGTTTTCTTTGGTAGAAGTTTAGTTATTCTCAAAAACCAGAGTTCATGGAAAAGGCAGTGATCAATTCAAATGACCTAATTACAGGATATAATTGGGGCCCTAATATGTGAGGTTTTATTTTTATATTTCATGCTACAACAGCATTTAACCACGCTTTGCACATGTTTTTGCTTTCCAACCAAGGAAGATTGTTATGGTGTCTCTATCTTTGTCCTTTCTGACACAAGGCAAAATGTGTTACTTGGATGACAAGTTCTTCGAGACATTAACTGGATATTCCTTAACTAAGCAATGATGTATTTAGTAAAAACACAACGTAGGTAGCAGGCAAAATCTGGTGCCATAGGGACGTATTTTTTCACCCTTCTCTCTACAGAAGTATCTACTTAATTTTGAATATTCTATTTTATCCTAAGTGTAACTTCTTGTTGGGTTTTCCTTTGTTCTTGGGTTGGGTTCTTTTGTAGTTAATGGTTCTTTTAACACCTGGCATTTGCCATGAACTTTTAGTCTGAACCAAAGATACGTTGCAACTGCCTTACCTCAGCCACACTGAATGCATACTCAGAGACATTCCACTGGTTCCATTGGCATCCGTCCATATGTGCACAACTGAAAAATGACACGAAAAAAATCTGGCTCTGATATGAAAAAGGCTATTTATGCACTTTCACAAAGGACAAAAGTCTTATAACTTTGGGTCTACACAGAAATGAGACACAAATATGTTAGTGAAAAGCCCCAAGTTTTCTAAATGTAGATGAGCACAGATTAAGAAAGCAGTAATTAATTTCCTTTGACCTCAAGCTGAAATTCCTTTCTAAAGCTGTCATAAAGAGAAAGAGGCCAGAGAGAAGAAGTGAAACTGTGTAACAATGCAATTAAACCCTTGTAATGAGGTCAGCCATTGGACTTGTTGCAACTGATATCATTATAGCAATGAGGAGGCATTATACGATGGCCTGATTTTTTACAGGATTCATTTTTTTCTTTAACTCTTTAACAGTCAAATATGTATTCTATACATTATAAAATAATTGTTGTTAATGACCAGAAGAACGGGCACAAGCTCTATTGTCTTACTAACACTGTTTCTTAAGTTCTTGTTATGGATGCATGGCAAAACTTCATGACAGTGGAACATGGGACAACTTTGATGGAGGCAACCTTCCACTCAGACTGTGTCATATTTGCTGTTGGATCTTCCTCCCAGAAAGAAAATCCACTCCCTTCCACAATGAGAGAGACTTCCAGCAATCTGCTGACAGCTGGTGAAGGGGAATATTTGACTCATGTGGGAGTTGTGGTGCTCAAGGAAACATGAGCAGACCTGTAGGACTAACCTAAATCTGAAAGAATCCCAAGTCTTGATCTCACTTGAAACTTGTTGGTTCATTGTGGGTTCTGGGAAAAGAATCTGCTCTGCTGGAAGAGTATTCATTGGTTTCATGTGTTCTGCAAACATATGTTCTGATTGGTTAGGCATTAAAAAGAAATAAAAATATGGGAAACTCATATTTGGGTACAGATTAGAGAAGATTTAGATAGGGTACATTTTATATGAAGCTGTCTTTAAATAATCATTTTTTCAAGTGGAAATCTAAACTGAAGATATTTTCCCTTTTTGGAGGGAATGTTTTAAGTATTGGGTGTGCAGATGACAACCACCTCTGTTATCGCCTCTCTGGCTCATCTGAACACGTTACCCTTTTCCTCAGAAACTATTCACATACCAGTAAATAAGAATAATTAGTGATGATATTAATAATAATAAATAAGAAGCTGTGGTTCTTCCTCCAGCTTGTGCATATGAGTGAATCCTTACTAGTGCTTGTAAGGTAGGGGTATTTAGGTTTAAAAATGGTTTGGGATGATGAATCCAAAGTGGCCACACTGATCTGAGAAGATGGAAATAGCCACAGGATAAGGAGAGAAAAATTTAATGAGGAAAAATGGTAACTTGCTGGGATAGTAAATATTCATATCTTATTTTGTCCTTAAAAACAATTGGAGTAAACCTGAAAAGAAATAAACTGGGGGACTTATAATGCCACAGAGAGGAGATGATTTCTTGATGACAATCAACTCCTTGACTTCAATGGGCCAAGGAGATTTCAGACTTGAGCTGCCTTTCTTGAAGCTTCAGTTCCTGTGGTCCTTCTGTCAATACACATATGAAGGCATAAAAAAGATATTCAAACTGATATGCAATATTTCTTCCTCTTCCCCCTCCACTCCTCAAATTCTGCAGCTTAAACCAGCTTGAACAAAGAAGTTTCAAGCACCTTTACCTTTTATGAATAAGTTCATTATCCCCTGTGTGCATATTATACTTTTAAAAGAACTATTAGAAGATGACTTAGTAGTTGGAAATAAAGGAAAGACACCATTTTCTTGCACCCAGAGGACTGAGTCACCAGTTCAGATCCCTTTCCTTTTACTGGTGCACTGAGTGATTATGTGCCTCAGTTTCCCCTCAATGAGTATAATACTACTGACCTCTGCAGAGACCTGTAAGCCTTCTGTGAACCTCTGATTTAAGTGTGAAGCCACAGCATTATTAAAGATATTTTATACAGAGGCAGCTGAGTGATATCCTATAAATTGTCATTTCTATCCAAATGGACCACAATATAACATTTCCCCCAGAAATACATTTATTATTTAACACTTTTCTGTGAAAGGTTTCTTTTACATTGCAAATGCTCAGAGTTCTTTCATAGGTCTTAGACTATTGACCCTTTACCTTAAAACATGCTATTAATGCTTAACACTGTTATTAGTATTCAGGGAAGCAATGATTGGTACTAAAATGGAAATCTGCAGTAAAAACACCTTCTATTTTGTAAAATAATTATGTAGCCTAATAATTATTTCATATGATTCTTTTTGATTGATAGGGAAAGGGCACAGAGAAGTTTGGAATCATGATTCTTTAAGGTCTACATTCAAATTGCAGCCACCAACACCATTGTTTCCGACAGTTACATTTTCCAAGAACGGCAACAGGATGATCCCTGGTTCTGTTTGGATGAGGGTTACATCAGATAAGGGATACTTAATTAGCTTTTTTTTTTGTTTGAATGGCAAGGAATTATAATTCTATAAAGGGCATCTCTGCGTTCTTGCGATTTCCAAGTAAGTCACTGGTACCCTGGAGGTCAAATATAGTTCAAGTCTGCAGTGAAGTGAGACTACCTGCTTCCACTCTGCTGTCATCCCACCTGACCCTAACCTGGTAAAAGCATCCCTAGTGATGCCAAAGAGGCCTTTCCATTCTCTGTATACCGGCTACACTGGTCTTTCACATTTAAGGCTTCCAGATAAATGTCAAACCGCAATGTTCTCGTGATGTTTAATGGGAACCAGGCTGAGAGTGCTTGAACTTGTTTCACTTTAGAGAAGTTTTTGTCACTTTGGCTTAGGTGGAAAAACAATTTTTAAATCAATAATGTCCATAGATGAAGCGCTGGGTTTTCTTAGCTGATTTGCTACTGACTAAAAAAAAAAAAAAAAAAAAAAAATTGAAAATCTACCTGGGTGCTTGTGGCTATGGGTAGTACAAAAATAGCTGCAAGATATTATTCTATGTTTTACAGAGTTGGTTAGTTCTAGCTCTATTCTTTTTTTGAGTGCATGATATTAACAACTTTTATAGTTGCTTTTCTCACAGATTTTCAGATCCAGACAGCTATAGCTGGGTGTCTGCTTGCAAGTATAACTATTTTAAACTATTTTGCTGGGCCCATTTTGTTGCCATTTCTTCCTTCAAATGCTATATTAGAATTTCAAATAAAAAATTTAAGCCAGGCTTACTACTCATGCTACTAGAGCAATGGGTTGGAAACAAAAGGGAAATGACAGCTGTAAATAAGCAGTATACATGTACACAGAGAAATTAATTGTTTGCAAATAATTTTAAACAAATGTTACCATGAATTTGGAAGTACTGAAAAGTCTTTCCCATCATAAAGAATGAACACAAGGGCTGAGCTTTGTCCCCTCTACATTTACCAGCAAGGATTCCTAACAGAGGAACCAACATCCAGCAACCATAAGATTCCTACTCATCACTCAGCTAACCTGGGAGCTGTTCGGATATTAAAGCGATAACTGCCACGATAAAACTTCAAGGCCTGTTTAAGAGTTGTTAGAGGAAGAAAGGAGACTCTCCTGCCAATTCCACTGCAGCTTCTCATCCGTGAATGCTCTGGGTGGAACACAACTGCTGCTCTGGATCCCTATTTCAGTCCTTACACAACTACCGAAAGACATCAGCAGCGCCAATAAAAGCAGTAAAACACCAGCAGGATCAGCAGTGGGAGCAACAGCTGGCCAGATACAAGAAAGGAAATAAAATGTACCATCTGAGGGTAATCAAGGGATTAGTTATGATTCATGAGTCACAACTCCTTTCTGGACAGACTCCTGCTTTGATCTAGCTACATATGGCCCTTTGCTCTGGTTCTGTGTCGAAATAGCAAAAGGAGAAACACAGGAAGTGTTAAATGGAAGCAGTAAGTGTGAGATATTCAGAGCTATTCATATATTCACTACTTTGGAACAATTAGTTGGATTCAGAATTATGGTTTACTACATTATTAAAATTCAGATAAGTTATTACTTTTGTGGAAGAGCTTATGAAATTAATAAAGAATGTCAGGCACCTGCCAAGGACATGACCAATGATGTTAGGAAGAGTTAAGATCAGATCCCTGATTTCCATCTAGAGATAAAGGAAATTTCAAATGTTGTCTGAATATTTTGTCACATTTCTCTTAACAATATTACAGTAAAAAATGAAATCTTGGAAGTATCACCTTGTATCAAATTTGAATTTTTCCTGTTTTAACTTCTGTTATCTGTAATCATCTTGGGGTTTAAGCTACAGGAAAACCTTTCTGTCAGCAGTTAGAAATGTCTTGCAGATCAGGAGTGAATAAGCTCCTGGGCTTCTGTCAGAAAAGCTAAGTAAACTCTCCAAGTTTCTCCATAAGAAAAGTATTTTCAAGACCTCAGATAATTTATGTGTCCTCGGTATCATCTTAAATGTTTGTGCTGTGTTTTGGTATTTAAGTGACCTTACTCTTTTTCAGTGTATCCTTTCTTGTAAATCCAAGAATCTCATTTAGACACTGATTTTTAGAAAAAATAACTGATTTTAAATCTGATTGGTAGAGATTACACTGATTTTTATATTATACCAATTTTTGTAAGGAAGCAATTCAGCATCAAATCATTCACAGAATTCTAATTCTTTCAGAGCAACTACTTTTACCTGTTGGAGTTGATATAAATTCTACAGTTTCTAATGACATAGTAAGTCAGCTCTGATAGTGTAATTTTTGCAGTTGAACCTGAAACTAGTTCACAAATTACAGAGTCCTTTTTCAGTTCTATCACACACAGTGCAGCTCCTCCTCCAGGTTACGCAACGATGCAAACGTATATTCCAATAATAACAGTATAGACGTGGTTTCATATGTGCCAAGTATATAGAGAGCCTATATATAGAGGGCCTATATTTAGCCTCTACTTCCATCACCCTGTGAATGTAGTGCCAGAGGGTATAATTAAGGGGCAAGACTGGTTGACCTAGACAGTGGTTGACCCGCCTGACAGGCTTTCAGACTGAATTCTCTGGTCTGCTAAAGAAGAAAGCCTCACAGAGTGTCTTTAAAGCAGCCATGGAAGACAAGAAGAGGGTTCCCTAGTGACTCTGTGATGATGTAAGTCTGTCAGAGATGGCTCAGCTATTTGCCATCACAAGGCATTTCCTGCCCCCAGCATAAGAGGACAGTCATAAAGTCATATATATGGACGGCAGAGTGGGAACTGAATGTGGTGAACCCCACTACCTTAGATCCTTTGTCAGCAGAAGTTGACTTCCCCCTTTGTAACCAGAACCATGTGAATCTGAATCTCCAGACCCCTGTGGTTTCCCACTTTGTTCTGTGGCTTTGACATACCAGGAAAATGTGGCTTGGTGGTCGTCTTATCCAAACAATAAATCCATCTCAAGCAACAACCTGTCAGACGTCTATGAAATCTGAGTTAGGCATTACCAACCTTTACAAAACGGTTACCTGCCACAACCCACTCCAAACGAGAAGACTTCCACCACCAAAACCTGTTTGGTGTCTCCAACTAATTTGTTCCTGAGTACTGTGCTGAAGCTGTGCCAAAAATACTGCACTGGGCTGGCACTGGAGTTCGACCGGAAGGCTTGTGTGGAGCCTCATCATTTCACACTACCACCACTATTGACAAGTCATCAGATACCATGAACTTCACTTTGCTGATTGAAACCATCTGAAGAGAATCTCCAAATCTACTCAGAGATGGAAGTCCCTGTGCCAATTCATATGTCATCTTTGGTTTATCATTAGGAAATGTAAAGCAGTAAGTTTGCAGAAAAGGTATTCATTACTAGATCCAGCCGGAGCCTTTCAAGATCAGAGATTAAAAAGCACATAAACTCACTCCTTTCAATTAGATACAAATGTCGTTCTCTCCTCTCTTCCTCAGCAGCCATAGGACTTGCTAAAATGGCACATTTTGGCCAACTGCCTGACAACATTTCTAATCGCATAACTAACAGATTCAGTTTATCAACTTCTGTCATGAGTTAAGCCCAGTTTTGCCCCCTCCAAAAGGCTTCTACAATATCCCTTTTCCAGAACATGCCATACCCTTTACAGGGTAACTTTTTCCTGAACTCCCTAGCAATTTCCAGCTCAGGGAAGAATGTAAGACATGGAGTAGAACACAGATCTCAAAAAAACTCCCAAAAGCCAGAATTTCCACAAGCCCAATTGCTTTGTAATGAAAATTGAGGTTTCCAAGCTTTCCACAGCAGCCAATCTCCAAATGACATTCAAGAAAATGCATTAGATTTCAGGCATGAATAGTACAAGAACATTTTCCCATTCTCACCACATGTTTTATGACTTCTCTTACTATACCCGAAGTGGACGTTTTCTCCCAGTTCAAAGGCATGTGGCTCATACAGTCCAACTTTCTCTAGAGAAGGCTACCTTATTCAAAATGTACAGTTTTTAAGGCTGCTTAGATGCCTGCCAAGGAAACTATCTGCCAAATTCTGCCTTATGACTAAAGCTGAATTCCAGCATATACTCACTCATGATCCCCGTAGAGCCAATGACATTTCTGCAACTGATCATCAAGTTTCAGTCCTTTGTACATTGCCATTATTTTTTCCAGTAGTTTTTTTATAAAGCCCATTTTCAAATAAAGGATGAGGTTCAAAAGGAAATGTTAAAACCTTTCTTTCTTGAATGTCTGATCAGACTAGCTGGGAAGAAGGAACTGGTGTACAATTTTGTTCCTGTTAATTTTGTTAATAGTCTTGTGCTGGAACTTGTCTAGATGCTTTGTAACTAGTGCTGGTCTTTTCTCCTTTTTTCCCACTGACATGCTCTTGCCGAGGATATCATTATGACATTCTGTAGTAACAAGCATTCTTCTGTTCAAATTTATATCAATTAGTTTGGGACAGTAATTCAATCGGACGGCCCACTGGATTTTGAAAGACTCGCAACGATGTCAAAGTGGCGACCTTTTTCCTCCACTCTCAGCCAAAAGCCATTTTTTAACAAGGAGCTCTTGAAAAGAAATGCCACTTTGATAATTAGTTATTGATCACGGACAATGCAGCGATGAATACCATCGGATTAGCCAGACGCCAGTGGGTCGCGACACGAGGGTTTCCTTATCGCAATAATCTATGGACAGAAATATAGAATAAAGGTCATTAAGGCTTCTGTTTTGGGAACATAACCCAGATATCTTAACTTCCGTATTCAAAATAAAAATACCAATGTGTTCTGGATGCACTTAGTTTTGCCATGAACTATTAGAAAAACTTCTGGCTAGGCAAAATTTGTGAAGTTACATTCTTTAAGCAACCACGTTTAAAATTATTTTGATAAATTAGCCCTGCTGTGGCCAGGAGTGCTCCCTTACTAAAACACCATTATCTTTCCTCCCCTAAATTGTCCATTAGAAAGTATTTTGGATCTGTGCATAAAAACGCCGTAACAATTATAGACTTAAAATATAATGGACTTTTCTTTCATCTGATTTAGGAAGCATTTCAAGGCCTGCCTGAAATTACTTCATGTAAGTTATTTAATGGAGAAAAAATGGCAAAGAACAATTTTATTGCACTTAAAAGAAGAGAAAGGAGGAAGGAATCCATTAGTTTTAGTGTTTCTTTCCAGAATATTAATGAAACATAGCTTTGCTGAAACGTGCAAGAATATGCAACTACCTGTGCTATACTTTTGGCTGATTTGAGAGACCATTAGATTAGTACTGAAGTAATTCAACTATTTTTGAGGTATGTAGGATAATGTTAGAATCCCTTTGTAATTGAACTCTTGCAATACCATCCGAAATACCCATACATGGCTGGAGTATCTACTACTCTACATTAATAAATATATTACTTATACATCATCATTTCAAATTCAGTTCAGGTCTTTACTCCTTTATAGGCTTGCCTAGAATAGATATAATTTCAGTGTGACAATGAGATAAAGAAAAAAACATTATGCTCAGAGAAAAAAAAAATCCAGAACAATTGACTTAAATAATGTCACACAGGATATCAGAAATCTGCAAGTCTAAAAGTCAAATTTGGATTATTTTGTTTCTCATCATATAAAGTTATTTTCTTATAAACTGATAACTAATGGCATTTAAAACAGTGTGAATAGCCTAATGCTAGTCAACGCTGCCCAAATTAAAGTGACATTATATCCACTTACCATTGCATAATTCCTGTCTGTTTCAGCACACAGCATTACAAAATGGACACCAAGCAGAACCTCTCAAACCTGAAAGTTTTTTCAGATAGATTTGGATTCATATTGATGGGGAAACACAACGTACCCATTTCCTGAGTAATAGACATCCATTCTTTCTAGGGAAAAAGAACCTCATTTAGAGGTTTTTTTGAGACTGATGAACCTATCATGAACACATTATTAATTTCTTCTTGTATTCAATATTATTTTGTAAAGTTCATTATTAATTCAGTGTCATTTTATTGTTGTTATTAAATTACAATTATTTTAATTTATGAAAAATTAGCTTTTCAAAGAGCTTCCAGAGGTTAATTTTTATGCTGCAGTGTGTATGAAAACATTCTAAAACTGTGTGCAAGGTAACAATCAGAACAGTTACTCATTAGCTTTGAAAAGGTAATCTGTTCTAACTTCTGCGATCTGAAGGTTGTTTTAGTTTAATGCTGTGGCTGCATGAAATAATCATAAGGAGGAAACTACAATTTCTTTACTCTATGCCCACAACAAAGGTAACATGATACAAAAGTTAGAATTATCTTATGGGTAATTCTGCAAGGGGGATGTTTATGACCCTTTTCTGATATTATCTGGTCATGGAGACTTTGTCAACATAACTCACCTTCAAAAAGCTTGATTTTCTGCTTATTGTGAACTGTTATTTTATGGGAGAGATTAAGAGCATTAAAAGAATAATTCTAGCACTGTTCTGGGCTGCTAGGAGGGAAATCTGAAGCAGTCCCTGACAGCATGCAGATCTGGGAACTGGTGTTCCCAGTCTTTTTTTTTTTTTTTATAAGCAGGAAAGACCTCTTTGCCTGCTTCAGGCAACAGTATCCTACAGATGAACACATTAGTACCTCTTACTTAACTACTACAGCTTGTGCCTAAATGTGTTCACTTCATACTATAAGATCCAAAGATCCAAGGTGCACATGCAGAATCTCTTGTGAGCACAGAACAAGAAGGATAAACTATTCCAGTGCAGTATACCTATCTAGCTAGGCTGCAATTTTTCTCTGCTTTTAGTATCTTGGACCTTTCAGAAACATTTCCTTCCCTGGCATGCAGACCTGGCCATTTCTAAGAGGAAAGATCACAAACACATGGGACATCTCTCCTTCCGGACCGCTAGGTCTGGAAATCTTCCAAAAATTATAATGTTATTAATATAGATATGATCATCATTCAGCAAAGCAGAAGATAAATCTCTCTATCTGAGTTTACACCTTACAATCTCACCCCTGTGCATCAGAAGGCAATAGAAAGGATACTGTCTGCCAGACAGTTATTTGTGTAGATACCATGGTGATGGGCATGTGATAAGATACAGATTATTTTTACAACAAGGCAATAATTCTTACCTATTTCCTTCAGGGTGTTTGGAGGACTAATCAGTTAATGTTTGCTCAAATCTGTAAAAGGCCATATAAGTAGCAAGTATTATTATTAGTACCTTATTATGGTATTGACTTTACCACATCAGACTGCAGTACTTTCCTCTACTTAGGTGTAAGATTACCATGAAGTGTTTATATTCCCATAATGTAAATGTTTCCTTTTGAAGGTGAGTAGAGCAGCTTATTGTTACATGTGACCTACAATATAATTTATTTACATGAGCCAGGAGACTCCAGAAATACATTCCAGGGACCTTTTCAGTTAGACTTAATGCTTTTACATTCTCAGTTTGTCCTGAGCAGTGTTTGTTGACGTGCATTTCCGAAAACCTGTTTGGCCAATCCATACAGCCCTCTAGGGCCCTGTGTTTTGCTGCACCAGTAGGCATGCTGTCATTACTTTGGCACTGAAACACAGCTGACTGGAAAAGCTGCTATTCCACTGCTGAATTCACCACATTTTGAAGTGTCTTGTCCTGAGAGCAAAGGCTGGACAACTGTACAAAGTGCACAGTCCAGATCAGCACTTAAACCGAGAGACAACCCACCTTCCCTCTCCCCCAAAAAACCCACAAAGCCACCTGATCTGTCAAGTTTGCTCTTAGTATCCATGCTCCAGGCTGACAGATATTTACTCTATCCCCCCAGCCCTTACATCTGGATCAATGGGGACAGGCTTTCCACCCCTCAGAAGATTCACTTACATTAAGTGGCGAGGTGGAAGCAGTGAATGAACAATAGATGGCTGTCAGGCTCGACAGCAGGGCATGGATGTATGAGCGTGGAGCTGACAGCAAGGGCCTCAGAGGGTAAACTGCTTTGCTGGAACTAATTAAACAGATGAAATTATTACATGAATATGCAGATGTTGTTTACATTTTACCATATGGTATTATTTCAGGTAATAACTCGCAGGAGGATCCCTTCCTCTCATCAAGAGGAAATGAGTTGAAAAGGAGGCTCCACGTGTCACCTTTCAGTTGCTAGGCAGACATTGATATGGCAGGCTTCTCTCCGAGTCCTGGGGAAACTCTGCTCCTTGTAGCTATGTGACACCAGAGAGGATTTGCATTCCTCCTACTATGTCATGTTGGAAAAGATTATCTTTTATTAAGCGTGAATTTTAGGGTTGTAAATTTTTTACTGTGCGCAAAGAAGGCAAGCACTTTTCCAAATGATTCCCAATATTTGCTTTACAGCTGAGATGCTGTAAATTTGTAGACCATAGGTAAGAACTGACAGGGCTCTCCAAATCTGTAGAGGCTGGAAGGACATTTTGGCACTGGTTGAAATGTGGCTGCACTGGTCAGTATTAGCTCTGCTAACCTGAAGAGTGAATACAGAGGTGTTGCTGTTTAGTGAGTTTACATTCATCATGCTGAAAAGGCTGTTCTCTAGAATTACAGAGACACAGGACTACGAATGGTACAAAAAAATTACAAGTTATATGATTTAGGGTGGGTAGTAAGCTAGAATCTGACAAAACAAAACTGCTGTACAACCTAGGCAAAGATACACATCAAAAACAAGCTACACTGAAAACCTTTTTAGAAAGTGTTAACTATGGAAACAGGATGGTGAGGGACCATAGGCAATGCTCTGGCTGCCTTGGAGGCTACTTGCTACTAGATAAATTCAGGGAGGATAATTGTACTCATACTCACACTCTCTGCACCCAGTCTCTAATGAAAAACTGCCACAAATATTCAACAAATAAATACAGTTATCAAACAACTCTAACAACCCTACTCACTAACTGATCAATATCTTCTATTTAAAGACAAACATGCAAATGTCCTGTCTTTTTACTACTATTCAAAACTTCCCGTCCTAAAACAATTCAATATTAATGTAAGTGATAGCTCTTTTGGGCTGATTCAGCATCTCATTTCTACAATGACCATTTTTATACTCTCTCAGGGATAAATGGCACCACCTTTTTCATCATATGCACAAAATATCTTTCTATTACTCTCTTTATTGCTTCTTCTAAATGTTCCTGGTTGATATGTGGGCTGACCATATTGATCTTTCCCCAAAGACTCAAGTACCAGATATGTTTCTGCAGCTCATTGATAGGGGATAATGCCAAGTTACATCACCACTGCACTGACAGATTGGTTGCACATTGCCACTGATACATTTGGCTTTCAAATGTCTTTCTTAGGTGCATCATTTTAATAGATCATCAGGTTCACTGGTGACCCATATCATTTAAGATGCAAAGACATGATGTCAGTGGTGTAAAATGTGGTTTTGGTCAAGCTATCATACTGTATTTTTGAAATAAGAAAAATGTTTTCCCTTTACCATTCATTCCCCTGTAAAAAAGATCCAACTGAATAGCCAGTGTAAGTTGCTCTGGCCATTCTGAGTGCATGGAGAAGAGAAGAAAACCACCAGGTCTCCATGACTTAGAGGTAGCTTTATAGAGTGCCAGTGCTCTAAGCTCAGAAAGGATTTCTTTGACTTAGTCTTCTGACATAAACATTTAGCAGTGTAACATATATATCAAAACAAACCAGAACAGTTCACTTTATATACATTCCCTTTGGAGATGAGGTGAGAAGACAAACACAGAACAGATGTTAGTCATGCTTAATGTACTACTGGAGGGTACTTGGATACTAAGGTGATGAATATGGTAAAAGAAATGAGTATTCTCTTCTGCAGATGCTGCTCCTAACTGCCAAAAACAATGAGAAGTGCTGCATTCCTCTGCTCATCAATGCACCACCTAACAACCAAACACCGAAGAAAAACACTCTGAATTTTCCTCAGGAAACCAGCACACACAACAAATGTTGCTACTAATTACTGACTGATACCCACCTTTCCGTTCTCATATGGTATTGTTGAAAGTTACCTTTGATTACACAAAAATCCACATTCCTCTTCAATAAAATAAATCAACTCAACAGTTAGGAGAAGTTTCTGTAAATTCCTACAGGTTATTTTGTCAAAGTCTTTGTCTTGTTTTATTCATAACATCACATATTATCCTACACAAAGAAATTATGTTTCAGAAAATTATTATTTTTTTAATAGAATGAGTCCTCTGAGAATTTCCTCTGGAAATGAGTCCTCCGGGTCACAGGGCAAGCCACAGGTTTTGCTGGGCACACAGGCAGTTCATTTATGTCATCCCTGCCCAAAACTTGCCACTGCACATTTTTGTCCAACCACAACCATGTCTTTCCTGCTGCAAAGACACCGGAATGTGGAGCAGTTTTGATCTCTCCTTATGAAGTTTGCTGTCTGCCCACAACACACACTGGTCCTACTGAAAAAGAACCGAGGGAGAAAAGCAACAGCATGGAAATAAATTCAAGACCTTCAGTATCAGGATAAGAGAAGACCTTGCTGCATGTTATCAGAGGTGTGGGCAAGGGAAGAAATGAAACAAGAAGTGCTGCAAGAGGAGCTGAGAACGTTCTGTTGTTGGCATCCCGGGAGGTGGAGAGCGACGGCTCAGAGATTACTGAGCAGGCACTGCCTAAGGCTGTTACTGCTGAGCAGAAATCATAATACAGCTATTATTAATAACAGTATCATAGTGCTCAGAGGTCTTTCAATGGTGTTAGATGCAGCAAATGAGACACCAGATGAGGCCTGGAGAATAAGGTCCTGCTTTATGGCTTTGTTTTTTTTCCCATTTAGCTCTGTCAGAGATTCTGTCCAAGTCTGCATTACTTCAGAGCCCTATCTGTTGTATTAGCTGAACACCAACTGTGTAAGTAAATACAAGAACATAAGCATATAGATCCATCTAATATCCCTAAAATTCACTCTCTTTTCCTTCTATTTAGTACAACAATGAATCACTACTGCTCACTCACTGGACTTCTTTTCCCTGCTCACTAACACGTCTGAAATTCCCCATCTCTGTCTGCTGGCTGTCACACTGTTCCTTTAATGTTATTGTACTGCTCTCCCCAGCTCACTGTCTGGGTGTTGTGAACTCATGTGGACACAACTGTGCTTTCTTTATGTTTGGAAAATATCCAGCACATTAGTGTTACTGAAAAAATAAAAAGTAGGTAAACTTTGTTTTCATTTCTCCATACTCGTCTTTTGTTCTTCTTCCAAGAAGCTGACTCCACTTGGCAGGCACTACCTGTGTAAGATAACTTACCAACACTGTAAGACATACAATTAAAAGTAGCATGTTCATCAAACACACCTAATTCATCATGAAGATTGAGCTAAACTGTGGCTCCTTACCTCCACTAGAAAGTCCCAGTGAGCAAAGGGCAGCAGAACATCCATTCATTTTCCTCATACCAGATTCTGTTTTGCAGTTTCATACTTTAGTACTTTGCCACCTGAGGTTTAAACTTTCTCTAGTGCATGCAAAATGAAGTAAATAATATCAAAGACAGATTTGACCTGAACTCTGTTGGATGAAGGCCCAAACCTAAGAGATTAAATAATTCAGAAAACTTTGCATTTAAAATAAAGGAATATAAAGGAATTTATGTGTGTTCTTGACATGGAAAAGACACAACTGCGTAACATTTCTGTTGTCCTGATCTGTGCTAAAGAGGAAAAACTAATGCCAGATCCAGAGCTGTGTTGATATTAAAGAGAGAATTTCACTTTAATAGAAGCAAGATATTAACCAGTATTGTATTTTGTGGGTTGTCTGTAGAATTAGGTTTGGTTTGTGCTACACTCACAAAATCTACAAAACATAGCCATTGTCTTAAATACCATTCCCAAAATCTTCATGTCTTCTCAGAGTTGCATTTTGTCTTTCATGTGTCACTGAATAAAGTGGGGATTTGTTTCTCACTGGACACCACTCTCTGCTCTGTGCTGGTCTGGATAAATACACCTTTGATATTACCTGTGTTCTAATTGCATATACAAACTGTAACTGTGGGATTGCTGTGTAGGTCATGAGTCCCTTAAACTGACATCATCTACACTGTCCTCCTCACAGTTTTTTTCAATAAACCTTCAAAGAGAAACTAACTTTTTAATAGAATGAAAGAAGTGATGGAGATATTATCATCTTTGTTAAGTTTCTATTCCAGTACAGTCACTTATACAAACCCCCCCCATACTTCTGGAAGCATTTTACATAGGGACTAATGCAAAATATTTCAGCTGTGTCAGCATCCATCCAATTCCAGATTACATTTTGGCATTTCAGACAAAAGACATCCTGGCAAAAATTAAACTGAGGAACGTGTAATATGATTATGACAATTTATATTTGTAACAGTTGTGAATGGCAGCATCAGTGCTTGCTAATCCTTTGATAAATTCTTGTTACCTTTCAGTTCCCAAACGTATCTATGCAAGTGTAAAGCATATTGGAGGCAGATGCTGCAGCAGATGAATGTACGTGCCAAGAGGTGCTTTGTTTGTTGGGTTGTTTTTTTTCATCTGCATATTCTTAACAGTCATGTTACGTGCACCAAATAGTTCTTACTTCTGGCACACTTCATGCACTGCTCTGGGACATGAATAATACAGCTGGTGGTTTTTTTCCCCCCCACTCTTCTCCCTATTCTCTTTTCCACATCTTCATATTAGGCCTTGTCTTGTAGCCTTTACTTCAATGAACAAAACCACTTACTCCAGCAGCACTGAGTAAAACAAATAGCAAAAAGCTTGAATGAGCTGCACAGTAGTTAATATTTTAGTCAATCTAATAAAGCTTTTCTTTTTTCCTCCTTTCTCAACTTTGAAACATCATAATGGAATATAATAAAACAGAAGAAAAACTGATTTCAGGACAACCAAGTTTAAAACTGAGTTTCTTTTACAGCAGCTCACATGAACAGGAGCACCCAATCTGCTCTATACTTTTGGATCTTATAGGCAAGAGTGGGGAAAAAAAAACCCTGAAATCTTTACTTACTCATATTATGTGAATTTGGAAAAAAAAATTGTCCGTAAAGATACAAATTATTAACAAAATCACATCATTTACAACTTATTAACAAAGTTGTATCTTTTTGCAGTTTTACATTGCCTCCCATCATGGAAAAATCAGAACATTTCTTACCTAAATTTAATAGGATGGGGCTTGCTGGTGTCTTTGGTATTCACCTGTTCTGCACTATAAATGCCTGCCAGGATCTGAGTTCGGGTTTTTAATGTGTTTTGGAATTCATTCACTTCTATTGTTGTTATCTTCTGAAATTAAAGAGGGGTTGGTTGGCTGCACAGTGAACACAGAAGGGGCACCCACCTCATGCAATACTTTTCACACTGTTTTTGAAAGTGAGTGCACACACATGTGCATGCAGGTATGTCTAAGAGAGCACGCATGGATGCAGACCATATTGTCACAGAAAAAGGCTGGAAAGGTTTGGGAGCTCAAAAGAAATATCCTGCCCCTCTAAACTGCTTTATTACTGGCATTCCCTCCCTCTTGGGCATGTGTTCAGCTGAGACTAGGCCAAATTGGCAGTCATTTCCAAAGCGCTTGGCAGCCCTGTGATCCCTGGGAGTTTTCAGCTGACATCTCTCTCCCCACCAGTCTATGCAAGGGTCAGTGGGAGACCTGACTCCCAGGACTGGGCTTGCTCTGGCTGTGTCATGAGTCAGGACCAATATAAATTAAAACCTTAAAGCCATACTGTGAAGGCATTCTTTACCCCCTGAGGTATTTTTTTTCCCTGTGACAGATTGCCTTTCTACTAGTTTCCTATTTTTTCAGTCTTGGATAATACAGTAGCAAGTATCCTCCTTTGAGCTAAATAAAAGGGGAACATCTGGCAAAGAGAGGGTTAAACTTGCACCAATTTTTTAATATTTTTGGTAGATTTGTTGATGCTCAACAAGCAGGAGTGAAATAATAATAATAATACTAGGGGCTGCTTATCACTTACAAACAATAGTCCAATGACAATGTTCACACTGACGGAAAAAATGAGAGTAGAAATTAATAGTGACAGTCCTGCAGGAAACAAGGGAGAAATTGGATACCAAGTTATAAAATACAGACTAATCCAATAGGCACATGCTGCTGTTATTATATTAATATTGTTAAAAATATCAAAGCACTTTAAAAATGGAATTGTACTGTAGGTAGATAAACAGTATTATTTCCACATTTTTTTTTAAATAGAAATTTTCACTCCTTGTTTGGCTTGGAGGCATGGATGTAATTTGTTGCTCAAAAACCAGTAGCTGAATGCTGCGAAAAATAAGACTCAGGATTAAAGCCTCCCATCTGAAGAACAGAATCAGGCTACACTGAGAGCTCTCTCTGTTATTAACAAAACCATCTGAGTCACTGCAGATATGAATTTCACTGATGCTCAAAAATGGGGTGGGCTGTGTTTATTTAGTTAGTTAGATGAACAGGGAGAGATTGTTTTTACTCTGTGCAAAAATAAACAGTGAGAAACCCAACCAAACTCACGTAAATAAAGAAGTAAACATGAACCTCGACACATCTCACCCGCTGATGAACCTAATCCCACAGCTCAGGCTCAGATAGGTAAAATCCCTCTAAAAAAAAAAAAGAAATCACTGGGCTTCATCATGTAGATAAAGTACATAACATGGGCTGTTCATCCTGGAGGAAATGACCAGAGCATTGGCATTGGTGATTCAGGGTGGTGCTGCAGCTGCTGTGCTTTCCTGCTCTGCCTGTGCAGCACCTTGCGTGGCTCCTGACACACATGCCAGAGCCTGGGTAATGACGCCTCACGAGAGTGTAATTTCAGCTGAAATCAGGGGATTAGGGCATCTATGTGGCTTCAGACAATGCCTCGAGGAGGGATGGGGCTGCCTGGGATGATGCAAGGAAACCCTAGCAGAGGCTTCTCCAGGTGGAGGTGGAGGGTGAGTCCTGCCTTTGCTGCTTCTCCCCCATTAGAGGAGCTGAGAGGAGCCATGAGGAGCAGGATTGGTGCCCGAGGCTGGGTGACAGAGGCAGCACAAACAGCAGCGGGGAGCAGCCTGGCTGAGCAGGTGGCTCCATGATGCCTTAAAGACCCAACCAAAACCCACAAAACAAATGCTCCACGTTGCCTCAAAGCTTGTTCTCTTTTTCAGCCGATCGTGAATAAAAATATCTGTTCCCCCACAGCGACTTCAAGCCAAGCCCACGATCTACTTTCTTTCAAAGAGGTTTCTCCATGCAAATCAACTCCCTCCCTGCTTTTAGCAAGGATGTGCTTCCTTCACTCCTGGAGCTCCATCAGACAGCCCTTCCCTTCCCACCAGGCACCGAGACTTCACTTAATAAGCCAGGGGGGTAAAATATCCACTCTTTACACGTAGGGTGTCCTGAGGTACATACAAGCATCACTCTAAGATGTGATAAAGCAATCCAACGCCAGGCCCAGCCTGCCAGTTCAGGCCTAAAGGGATTTGATTCAGTGTCAAAACCTTTGGCTCGGGAGGTCACTCTCTCCTCTTGCTTTTCTTATAACAAAGGCAGAGGAGTTGGGGGGGGAGGGTTTCCTCCTCTTCTTTTTTTTTTTTTTTTCCCCTTTTTTTTTTTTTTTTTGGTCTTGTGAATTCATCAGCTGCTGTTTGTTGAGCAGCAGGCCTTTATTCCGCCTGCTGAAACATTTTCATTAGATGGAGGCCTCTGAAGTGCGCTGGCGGCTGGGACCGCGCGAGGACAAAATCTTAGGCCTCTCCAGAAGCCGGCTGATTGAAATCAGCACTGTGTCAGGGGCTGTCATATCTCAGAAAAGACATAAAACACACGGAAACATCAATAAGCAACAAGCCTCTGACAGCTCTGAGACATTCCAGATGACAAGAAGAGAAAAGGGGTAAGGTTAGGGCTCATGGGGGATATTTAAAATGCCTAACAGCCAGCCGAAGTGTTGGCAGGCTTCAGGGAGGCCCAGAAAAGACAAGATAAAGTCTATCAGGTTATCACCTGGTTCGAGACGGATCCCTCACAGCAAGGCCACAGGGATGAGACAATGACACGACAGCTTTTTTTCCCTTTTTTTCTTTTTTTTTTAACTATTATTATTATTCTTTTATTATTTATTTTTAAAATGTATCAGAGAAACAGACTGCATTTACACTGAGGTTACCCAGACAACGTTTGTGCTGGAGAAGATTAAAAAAAAAAAAAGAAAAAACGGAGAAGAAATGTAAAAGAGGGAGGACAAAAAGAGAATCCTGCGAGTTAAAGAATTCTGCTTCCAGCTACCATGTACAGAAATCAAAAAGGATTAACAAGTTTTTTTCATTTAATTTCCTGTACACCAGACGCTTTTGTTAAGAGATCAGAGATATTGCTATTTATTGAATTTTTAATATGATCTTTATTAAAAGGCAGCACACATGTTTAGTTTTCTTTTTTTTTCTTTTTTTTAAACATGCATGGGTATAAAAATCAAAGCACAGGAATGAACCATGGTTGTTTGATTTTAGTCTCTTTATATTATGGTGATTCAGACTCCTATTTAAATTTTAAAATAATAAAAACCCAGCCCACACAGAAATAGTCCCTCATCCTCCTTTTAACTCACATCCATTCTGCTAAGTAAGCAATGGGCCCAGAGCAGCACTTTGACCAATCAGATAATGAATTCTGCCTTTGGAGTCAGCGTAAGACCGAGGAATGAGGTGTGTAGCTGAGTAGAAAGGGCTATGTATAATTAAATCACCCTTGTATGTGCTCATTTGTTACATGCAATACCCCCAGGTTAGTCTGCAGCATGAATTGTATCACTGATGAAAGGAGTGAAAGGAGTAAAACCCAAAATTATACAAAC